>UXGC01000325.1:129903-155171 GCA_900480045.1 Eurytoma adleriae
AATGTAGATCTCAGTTCCATTGTGAATGTACACCCAAATATCCCGATACTTGTAAATGGGGAAATTGTAAAGCAAACGGTTGGTTTACTTAAACATGACCGGAGTCATGTTGCAAGGCTAATATTGTATATACTTTGATAATTGTGTAAATTATAAAAAAATAGGACTATTTTGTTGCAATATTTTGAAGCCCTTTAATAAACAACTCTAAATTAAATAATGATAAAAAAATTAATTAATAGGTATTATAACATACAAGGGAAATGGTACAGCTATAGACAGGGAATAAGTAAGGAATCCTGGTCCTATCCCTGAGGCACATCCCGTTCTAATTTCTACACAAGGTACTAGATACTTTTCATAAATCATCTCGTTCACAAAATGATAATGTACTTAGATGTATTTTTAATTTTTCGTCGATTTTCCATACTTTTTTATTGTCACAAGTCACAGTGCCTGTGTTATTACAGGTTTCTTACCTGTAATAACAGAAGGAAAATATACCTGAACATCCCAGGTATATTAATCGAACCATTCCTCCAATTTGGATCCTGCTTGCGGTAGCGACAAGTCGATCTTATCCGGCCGATCATAAGCGGCCGATAAGCCGCGCCGCTGGAAAAACCCCGAGGGACAAGATGCAGTGTGGGAAGCTGATGAAAGAGAAAGGGTGCTCGAAAGGCGACCTTGCGAAGGTCCTTTCGCAACTGGGAGCCCCCGTCCGGTAACGGTAATGGGCGCGTACCGGATCTTCGAGTAGCGCGTCTTATTGTGCCCTCGCAGTGAGCAGAATCTTTCTCGGCGATCGGCGCAAAGCGAGGGTATATCCTCCTTTAATTGGAAAGACACGCGATTGCTCGATCAAGGGTACACTGGAGCGAGGAAGTAGTCTGTCTTTTTTAATTTAATTAAATTTTGCACGAAATCGACCGAACCGCAGATGCGGAATTTTCACCGGGATCGGAAACAGAAGTTTCGGTGGGGAGAAAAAATTGAAGAATTTCTCTAATTGTAAGGGCACAGATTGTGTATATAACTAAGATAACACGTTAAAAATGTATTTAACTTTAAATTGCAAGCAAGATGCTTTAAAATGCATTATTTGCTAAAGAGTACACTGAGAAAAAAGCTTGTTGGTACTAAATAAATTTTACTTGATTTAATTAAATTTCAGTTGATTCAAGTAAATATTACTTTACTTCAAGTAAATGTTGTTTGAAACAAGTAACATATTTTCTTTAGTAACAATAATTTTTTTTTTCAGTGTAGGTTCCGCTTTGCTCAAGTAGTGTTCACCCGAATGGATCGGCAATTTTATTGAAGTACTGTACGTAGTGTACTTCATATTGAATTCAGTGGCTACTTTATTGATTTGAAAAATTGAACTAAAAAAAAGAAGCGATAGACTTGAAAATGATAAATATTTTCTTCTTTTCTGTTAATAATAAAAGAAAACTTTGTTACAACATTCGATGTGAACGTACTAGTCTCTCGATAATTTTCATTCCAGTCAATTTCACCTCAACTGCTCTTCCCCCAAACGCAACTAGAATCGAAAAATCGCAACGAACAAGCACCATCCTTCCGCCCGCGAGAAACTAGAAATTTCGCGGCAAGTGTACAGCAATTCGCTTGGAAAGTTGAACCCGCCAACAAAAGCGACTGCGCGCGCGCGCCGCAAAAGCGCGCGAACGAAGAAGGAGACGCAAACGAGGCCCCGCCGAGCGAAAACAACGTCAATTTGACGAAGGGGAAAATAGAGACGAGCAGCGGTCCCCGGCCGCGTCGCGCGAAACGTCCCGCATATTACGGGGCGCTCTCTCGGGATCCGAGAGCTCGCCGGCGGAAAAAACGCGAGCGGCCAACGTGACAGGAATATCCGGTGCTTTTGAAATCGCAAATAAGTGCATCGGCCCATAGAGCTGCCCGAGGGATAGAGAGAAAGACAGAGAAGCGCGGGGGGAGAGAAGGAGAGAGCGGCGCGCCGAGGTGGGGGGCAATGAAATAGATTGGCCGAACCAATCATTCCATTAGGCGGACAGATGCGACGGAGACGACTGTATCCAGCGGAACTGCGTCCTCTGCGGCACAAAGAGCCGCGGTCCCGGCGCGTTTCGCACGCGCGCGCCAGCCGATCGGCCCGGGAGAAAATTCCCCGCTCGTTTCGTTTGCTCGCTGTGGATTTTGCTTTGCTTTGCCGCCATTGTCGGGGGCTTGTAACCGCGCTGGCGAGGGAATTTTGTTGTCCGCGGTGATGAAATGCATTTCGGGCTCTTACGCTGAGTACATATTTGACCACTGAACCATTTTCGGTATAATGGAGCTGGTTTTATTCGGGGATATGTAGTTTGTTCCTTGTTAAAAGTTTGCGAGCTAAAAATATTTATAACGATCTGTCAACATTAGTCTTTTTTTTTTATTTTCCAGTATTTCACGTTTTTAACGCGTTTACATTGTTATTGGTTAGATGCGTTAGCTAAGTGATCGTTTACTTTTATCTGCGATCGTTTTCTTTGAAATAAAAGTAAATTTGCGAAACAAACGTATTTAGCTGGTACCACGTTTATTTTCTGCAGTCTTACTTCATAAAGCTAAACATAGTTATAATCGCAAAATTATACATGTTTCTCTTGTTACTAGGTCAATTTCTTTTACAACAATTTTCTTTTTCGCAATGCTCGATCAGTCGTATCAAAAATAAGGAAAGATTCTAATCAACGTTATTTGCCGTGACCTACATAAAAAAGGCAATATACAGTATTTATAAAAGTCGTGACGCGCGCAACCCATTCTCTTATTTACGAAAGAGACCCGGGCACTATTTTTCTAATAAAATTTCATCAATGCGCGAAAAAAAATCAGAAGAAAAAAAAGAAATTGGGAAGCGATCGAGCGGAGGGTCTAGGAATAATGCAGGAGGAGAGGCGAAGTTCTAGAGTTCGTGGGTCGAGGGTGGAAGTTCAGCGAGCCTGGGCCTTGATTAATCGAAGGTCAGAGTCGAGGATCGGAAGAGCGAGGGCAGACCCTAGCCGGGCTAATCATCGCCTCCCCGACTACTTAATCATCGCGCCCGTGCGGGCCTCGCTCTGTAGAGGCCTGCCAACGGAAATATCGTTATTGAGGGGTTTTAAGTTGTTTTCACGCGGGGGCTACTCGTCTCCGGGTGGCTCGCAACATTTTAATCCGATTAGCTCCATACTGCAAACACTTTGGGATTAAATTGTAGTTGTGTTACGTCGCGAGCGAAATTCAATTTCAGTTTAAACGCAACTTCCACCCGGTCTTTATTTTGCTGTTATCGGTGATGGCGATTGAACGGACGCTTATTAAATGTTACGGTTTGCATTACGTTATTTTTCGAGAAAGTATTTCGATTTTAAAATTTAAATTAATGACTCGCGAGGTAGTCAATGATAATAGATACAGCAAATTTTACGGAATTTTGACAGGATATAAGAGGCGGATATAAGGGAATGAGAGAAAAAATTGTGTACTAAATTATAATATATGTAGGACACGAAGACAGTGTGTACAAAAGAAGTGTTTTTGTAGATCCTCATTGCAGTTGCAAATAAAGGTAAGAATTATTTCAAGAAATAGTTTTGAGAAACGCTGGTTTAAATTTTACGTGTTTAAGTAGAAACAGACGAATACGGTAAGACACGTGTCCTTTTAATAGTTGTTCAAGCTTTCCCTTCAGATAAAAAGGTAAATTGTTTAAATTAAACAAATTTTTCAGTCTCTCAATTATAGAAAATATTTTATTTATTTATGCCCATTAGATGGTACTTTGGATTCTAAACCAATTCGGAAAGGAAAAAATGTTACGTTCACGCACATATCCATGTTAGGGGTCAATGTACCCTTAGATCTTATTTGGAGGTCAAGTAACAACTAGTAGAAATGTTGTTGGGATTCGATAGTATAATTTTCTGGTGATCTTGTAATTGACTGCAGGTTTAATTCTTAAATGTACTCCAAAAAAGATTACTGTAAATGACAACTTTAAAATATGACACCCTGAATAATTAAAATACTTTCATACTGAGTGCGTGATTACATTCTTGTAACAAGTGCATTTTCTTCTAAGTACAATCTAATAATTTTTCATTTATGAATAAATAAATAAATTTATAACAAAAAGTACAAGCAATGCCCTAAGAGAAACTACAGCCTATAGTTATACTCAAAACAGAGAAAACCCATACGCTGAAGACAATGACAAAAATACTCCGGAAAAATTCGTCTAGATCGAAATCGCACCAAGGAGAATCCATAAATCGTTGAGATGGAGCTCCTCTGAGTTCACACGGGCGGTGTCGCAAAGCGGCATTTCCTCCTCGGTGTGAGCGAGGTAGGAGGGTCGGCGTTTGCGAAATAAGCCGTCGCACACTTGTCGAAGGTGTTGCGCGGAATCTCGCTCAGAAGACTTTGCCAAAAGGGCCATTGAGGTCTCCGAGCCCTCCTCTCGAGCTCGCGGCTACGTGCGCGCCATAATAGCCGCTGGTATTAAGCGCCGGCGAGGAAGCTGAAAGGGCGGACCCTTCGTAAGTCCGTCAGCAGCTTCTGCTGAACCAACGTCTGGCTGAAGCAATAAGGGGTTTACCAATTTTTTTTAATTTGCGGGGAATGAGAAGTTATTAAACTGATTTTTGTTTTTTATTCATTTTAAAATTAAAATTTTTTGTTTGATAAATTATATTAAATTAAATAATCATGTAAAAAATGTAAACGAAATAATTTTCCTTTTATTTTTAAAGGACTTAGTACTTATCTTGGTACATCTCATTGGAATCATTTTTAGTTTTAATTAATTAGTACTTACCTTGGTACATCTCATTGGAATCATTTTTAGTTTTAATTAATTTTTGTCACCGTATGCGAAACAATTCGATTTTACAGCCTAACGTCAGGATGTAAAGTGCCACTTTAAATAGTGCCGTAAAATTCGATTTTACAGCTTTTATAGCATAGCCCGATTCACATTTTATGTGAATTGCAAAAAAAGATTATCTTGACTTCTGTTTTACTACAATTTATTACTTATTTTATTGATCAATCGCGAATCGCTTGTAGTAGCTTCGAAATGAGATTCAAAATTTCAGCCCATTTAATCACCTCCGAAAGGTCTCCGTAAAAACTAGTTTTTCAAATCGATGACCGTCTACATATCCTCATTTTATTATAATTTTCAAATCTCAAATATATCATTTTTTAAATATAATTCAGTTTAGCTACCTTAAATCCCGAAATCAACATGTTGTTTATTGCAATGCGCGGTCATATTTAAAAAGTGATAGAGATGTACACATCCGTAAACACTTTCATTTAAAATTAAAATTTCATTTTTTTATCTTTACGTATTAACCTTCCAAGCGGCGCAAGAAAAAAACACCGAAATTACGGGTAAACATGTTATTTCGCTTTTAAGCTCCATCTTCCGCTCAACTTAAGTGCCACGTCCTTTTTGCTCATTTGCAACCGATATCATCGCGGTCGAACCGCACGTTATTATTGTCGCCGGCTCAAGGAATTTAATCGCCGAAGGTTCCGAGCCGCGCCGGAAAAAAAGTCGTGGGTCGCGTGCCGCGCTCCTTTTTTTCTTCAGCAATGCAACGTAAATTTCCAATTAACATTCCCCGAGCGCGCGCGCGCCAACGAGAGCGTTTTTCTCATCGGAGCGACGTGTGTATGGGTGACGCACGACGCGCGCTCGGTGAAAGTACGCGCCTGTACCATCAGGAAGCGCAAAATGACGGGATCACCTCCGTGGATGCTCGAGTAATTATTCAATTACGCGCCGGTTTAATCGCGCGGGAGACTTTTTTTTTTCGCCGAGGCGCGGTGGGCGCGGAACGAGAAAATCAGCGGCTATCGGGATGCGGTCGTAAAGGGGAAATTTATGGGGCCCGCGCGCGTTACCGAACTCGCACCTTTTGCACTTTGCGAGTTTTTAAAGGAGCCCCGGCGCTCGGCCTGATGTAACGCGGCACGATTCTCCTGGCGCACCCGGCAATTGAAAAAGTGACGACGTAATGTGTTGCATTTAAAAGTGTGTGGGATTACTATAATATTATCGGCGAATGTGTAATCGAAATGCTATACAATTTTTGCTGCAATGTAATTGCTGGCTGTGGATTCAATTTTATGTAAGACATTTTTTCTGATACGTATGTATCTCGGAGACGCGATAATTATTGGACAAGTCGTATTCTAAATTTCTCGATGTGATAAATCAGCGTAGGTATTTGTGACATAGTGTGTGCTGATTGATGGGTTCGATCACTTCAAATATTTGTTGACTTACTTTTTTTCAGAAATGCACTGATTTTCTAGAAATGAGATATTATAAAGTCTTTGATTTTGTAATAGATTCATTTTCTTCTTGCATAGACTAATCGCTGATATTATTGCTTATTTTTAAAGGAATTTGACTGTGGTTGCTTCAATTGACTGAGAAAACCTTTTGTACACAATACAACATAAATTTGTGTAGATATATTCAAATAAAAGGATTTAATTTAATGGTTGAATAAGAACTAGTCGCGATCGTAAAATCAATGTGAAGTCAAAGGCAAAGTATTCCCTTAGGAATGAATTATGATTATGAGTAGTCTTCCTAATCTACGAGTATGTATCCTCTATTTTATTAAGATGCTATAAGATAGGTCTGCCTTAGTCCGTCGTCCGTCGTCCGTCGTTCGTCGACTGTCGTCCGCTTATGACGTTACCTCATTTACTAACAATCAACTAGTTAGGGTAACTAATCTATTAAAACTTGCCCAGAAATTTATCTAAGGAAAAGTGCATTTTTATGCATTTTTTCCTAAATCCATAAAAATGCATTTTTTCCTAAATTCATGAAAGTGCATTCTTGTGCATTCTTTTCACAAATGCATCCAAATGCATTCTTGTGCATTATTTTTCTAAATGCATGAACGTGTATCATCATTAGGTATTTTTTTCCTAAATGCCAGAAAATGCATTTTTGTACACTTTCTTAAATAGAACAAAATGAATTATAAGTTTGTTTAAAGATCTATTTCCAAAACTTAAAAGACAATAATTGGTAATGAAAGAACGCTAGCTGTCGAGGTAATTTTGCCTGTCTAGTTACAAAATAATTTTTTTACAGTGCAGAAATTTAAAAGAAGCAATTACTTAATTATCTCGACACAACTTGTCTCCACTTACAGACGCCAAGGAATATTTAAAAAGGTTATAAATAGCCCCGCGTAAATACTCGAGCGATCGAGAGTACAACTCAATAACTATACTAAGAAGACACACTATCTCCGACAAAAAAATCACCATCCAGCCTAAGACTACACATACAAGCGTGATTCCGTGGCAGCCTCACTCGGATTATCGCCCAAAGTAAACAAAAAAAGATCCGCCGACGATCCCGTTTCCTACGCGTTCTCGTGTTGCCCCTCGCGCACTCCGCCCCCCGCGCGCAATCGTCGGCCGGGGCTTTGGCGTGCCCGCGGAGGGTCCGCCGTCAGCGGCTCCCATTGTGTCCGCTCACGCACACACGGAGGGGCGATCAGCGGCCCGGCGCGGGCGTCAATTGACACGCGGTCGAGGCCCTTGCGCGCGAAATAGGCCTAGCCAGTCGCCGCAGCCGCGCCGATCGCACAGCAGCGCGCCCCCAGCCTCCCGGCGTAATCCACCTCGTTTTCCCTTTTTTTTTATTATCATTACCTTTTTACGTAACCCGGGCCCGGTCCTCGGCGCGTCGCGAGCAGCCCCCCGGGTCGAATGAGTGTGCAGCGAGCGGCCGGGCCGCGCTCTTGACGACGCGGCGAAAGTGCTGTAGGTACCGGGCGGAGAGAGAGAAGGTCCCGAGCGGCGCAAGGCCGAACGGCCGAACTTGGCCAACGCCCGTGTGCACCGGGGGAAAGATGTGAGGGCGAGAAAGGCGCGCGACCGAAAGAAAGGCACCCCGAGGCCGACCGGTCCCACCTCGACGGCCACCCGACGAGCCCTATCTCTTTCGCCTTGCGCCGGCACCGGTGGATCCGCGTAAGTGTGCATTTCCAGGTTTTCGATTTTTTTACTCGGCTCCTCTCGTTACCTTACTGTGGAGGATAATGATGTAGGGAAATTTATTGCAATTGGAGGTGGAGGACGCACTTGAGACGTGGTAAAAATTACCGGAAATTTTATTTTATTTATTTAGAAAATTTGTAGGCACAGTTTTTGTACAATAAAAATTTACAGTAAAGATATACAAAAATTTAATAATAGATGGAAATATATAATAATTTGGAGATATCACAATTTTTTATTTAACATAGTTATGGTCAATTTTATTAGAAAAATTATAATTTTTCCAAGGTTTATGGTAATTTTTCTCACGTTTCCACCTACTATATCCTCCAATTAAAAAAATTTATAGTAAATTTTCCTATTAATTTTCTCAATGAAAATTAATCGAGATTGTTTAAAAATGCAATTAATGCTCCACCATTTAACTGCTGTGATAAGAATTTAAGTTATTTAAGAAATTAAAATCATGCAATCACGGAAAACATGGTTTGAATACTTTTAATCGTTGTAATCAAATGTTACGGCGAATAGTCACTACAAAGGATTGCACATTTCAAAAAAGCCTATTTGCCATTTGCCATTTTTAAAGCATTAGAAAAAAATAAACTCTCCTAGAATCTGGTAAACTTGAGGTATCATTCGTAAGATATCCTCAGCTTATCAATTTTTGGAATAATTTATTTTACTCTAGTGTTTTAAAAATAGCAAATTAAAATAGGCCTTTTTGAAATATGCTTTTTTTTCTTCGTTAGACGCTATAATATCACTTCTACATCGCTATTGCAAATTAACATTCGAACGCATTGTCGATGTTTCCGAACTCCGCGTAAATTTCACACTCAAATGCAACAGAATACATCTAGTCTTAAAGTTACCTCTCATTCTTTCAAAGTCTTTCAGCGAGTACTTTTTATTCCCGCGCATGAATTTCGAAGTGATCGCTCTTGATTTAACGGGCAAATTTATCGGTCGATTTTTCATTCTCGAAAAGTTGAGCGAGGCGACTTTTGAAAGTCGAGCCGGCGCTCAAAAATCGCGTAACGCGCTCGCAACGCAATTAACGTAGCGCGCGGAATAAAAGGAGAGGCTGTAAAAGGCCGTAATTGGTATACGATCGGTGAGCGCGCGATTTTGGCTCGGTCGATCGCAATCGGGATATTGAAAGCCCTCGCCCCCCCACGCACTTCTTTGCGAATCATTAATTTTTCATGCGTTCGATATTCCACCTTTCGCGCGCGCGCGCACCGGGTTGAAATGAATTCGCGCATCAATCGCGCCGGTGAATTTTGTTCCGCGATGATCGATTACGCGATTTAATGTTTGACGTTGCGAAAATGTGGCGCAGACGTTAATAAATTCGCTTATTGCAGTAGGCGCATAATTTTACTTTCAACGCTTTTTCAATGTTCATTCAAATTTAAATCTTTTCATAACTACTTTCGTTCACAATTAAAATATTCAAATAATTCGATTACTGTGAATTATTATAGATAATTAGTTAATTATCAGATGTTAATAACAATATTACAGGTGTTTAATTATTATCCGATATTTATAAGTATAAATAACTGATTAATTTTAATAATAATTAGGATAATATAAATTGCATTCATAAGTCTATCTTGTATCGATTAAAATATTTATTGTAAGCTTGTGTCAATAACTTTTGTCGACATTCAGGTTTATAATTAAAAAATGTATTTTTAATTATACTTTTTTAATTACTAAACTAATAATAGAGAGAAAAAATAACTATTTTATGTAGAGTTTTTGTAATACTTTAAAAGTCGAACATAAATACTTGAAAACTATTCGTAATTTAATTAATAATTGTGGTTTTAAATAAAAATAAAAAATATATACAATTCAAATAAACTGTAAAATAAAAAATACAAAAAACAAAGAAAGAACTGACAGAGGGTCAAAACTTACATACAATTTTTTTTTTCCTTTTTTTTTTATAAATGCTCTACCATTCATTTTTGTGAGATAATTTAAGTGTAGGAATAAAACGACACACTAATTATACAAGTTAACTCATAAATTAATCGTTTTATTCCTACACATTTCATCGTTTTATCCTAAAATACATACACTTTTTTCTTTTCTCTTTTGACATACAAAATGTTATAACAATATAGCGCGCAGAGGCAGCATCCACATAAACCTGCACTATTAAACTAACGTATGCACCGTCACAATCATTAAGCCATTAAACCTCGGAAGAAAAAGCGCCCGCTCCTCGAAGATCGTGTTCTCTTCACTGCGTCGATGAAAAAAAAGGCTCGCGCGGGAAAAAGCGAACACGAAAGTCGCCTTGGAGCTGGAGCGCGCGGCGCACGCGAAAAAACGTGAAAAAGAACGAGAGGACGACACGAACGAGACGATTAAGGGTCTCGCTCGCTCGGGCGGAAGAGCCGCGCTCGCGGGGACCCGCCGCCGTGAAATCCGTGCAGCCGCGCGATTGCCGGCAATTAGCCGGGGCACGGGTACACAGCCGACAATCGGCGGCGCGCACGCGACCCGATCGATCCTCCGCGGCCCGTGACGCAATCGGCCGCCGATTGCACGGCCGCGCGCGCCGAGAGCGTCATAAACACGTCACCGGCTGCTCGCGTTTCGGTGCACTTAAGAAAACACTAGGCCGCCTCGAGGTTTGTGCGGCGCTACTCGCGGGGGCTCGAGAGCTCGGATTGTTAGTCGTTAGGAAATTCAGGTGATCGAGAATAATTCTGGATTTATTTGCCTACGTATAATTTATTTTTAAAAAGTAAATAAATAAAGCACGAAAAATATAAAACAAAGATAAAAATGTCTGGAAACGCTATAGTAAATAAAAGCAGTTTCATAAGAAAATGTTATGTTTTATGCGTTCAGAATCTAAAATTTAGAGTTACAATGCGAAATTTAAATATTTAAATAATTTCGAACTACATGTTCCTCATTAGAGAAAAATGGAAAAGGAAGATATTCTAGGATGCCACTTACTCTCAAAATTTTTAATCGTGTTTATTATAGTTGTTTAATGTGGTATAGATGTAAAAATTTGCAAAATTTTTTCAGGACAGTGATTGTTCGTACGTTTAATTCTTGCTCACAGGGTATATATCACAATTTTTAATATTTTTTCATATGCCTCTACTTAAAACACCGGTAATCAGTCTTTGTTTTATTTTCTAACATTGATAATGAATCTACTTTATAATAAAGTGATATAACTACTTAAGTGGTGTAAGTGATTATACGTGGATATGTATAATCAGGTATACACTTCATGTACAATCGTACACGATTGTACGAAATTCATTTTTAGCCGGGATACCACTTCTTTCTCATTTTGTAAGTTTATCAGTGACGTAAGCTGGAGGAAACTTACTTTTCGATGCCTCGTGATTTTTCCTCCTCGTAATTAAATTACATTTCGATTACAAAAGAGAGCGAGCATCTGGTTCTTTATACAACCAGACCCTCGCTTGCTCAAGTTCCAAAAATCGAGCTCTTTTATTTAAATTAGCGCAGCTCGTTAATTTTTTCCGCTTCGTTACATAAAAAAAAGGAGAGTACACTAAACGAACCCGCGTTAATTTAGCCAGGCGAATATGAGGCGCCGGATGTCACCTGCACGGCGCGATTTTCGTTTCCACACGGCCGAGGAGCGGCGGCGCGGCGCTCGTGGATGTGCCGTGCAATTTTTGCGAAAAGTTGCCAAACGGAGCCCGCGATGACAGGATAGACCGTTAATTAGGAAATTACGTCCGCGTGGTTTCAACAAAAGTTTTATTAAACGATTTTACGAAACCCGCGACGCACGGGAGGCGCACCGCGCGCGCGCGCGGGGACTGTTGATTTATCGTTACGATAATCACGTTAACTAATCGTTGCGCCAGGGATCGGCTTTTACCATTTTGCATAAGTATCATTTTTACATCCGCGCCGTTCGAGCTCGGTCGAAAAAAATTCCGTGTCCCTTCCGATCCGAATTCAAAACTGCGTGTTTTTTTATAACATTACAAAATTTACTTTCACATACGGTTTAATGAGTTCAATCAGTTCATAGCATCGTTGCTTCGTTAACGTCGTAAAACATATAGAAGGTTGTATGTGTTATAAGGTGTATCATAACACGACGTGATGAATTAGCATTTCAATTTTTTCTTGGACAACGAATTTCTTGATGCTCACTTTATATTTTGTGTACATTTGTATCTAGAGGAAATATCGAATTGTTTTAAAGTAGAAAATGATCAATAATCATATTTGGATTATATATGTACCTAATTATGATTACACATAAGTATCTATAATTATATGTAATTGTGTTCAATAATGAATACTCAGCTCAAGTATTTTCTTCCAGACAATGTTTGAAATTCACAAAAAATTGCAAATTTGCCCAAATATAGTATACGTAAATAATAAAAAACAAAAAAAATAAATTTTATACCAAATCGTTGTATGCTATGCAATCATATACAATTATTACCAATACCTTTACGAAAATATCGTGTATGATATCCTGTATGAATTCCTTTAAGGATTCGTGTAGGATATCCTATAGAATTTTTGAAAATCCGGTAGGAAAACATAGAGAAAAGCCTATATGTTTTTTGGCGTGAAAAACTTATAGGAATTCCTATAGGATTCCTACAGGATTTCTATAGGATTTCTATAGGATTCCTACAGAATCTCTAGAGGATTACGATCATTTTCATAGGATTTCCTATAGGAAATCTTGTAGGACATAATCGTAAGGGTAAAGTTATGCACACTTACTATGCATGTGATGAATCACTGTCCCAATAGGATTTTGTGTGAACATTCATGATTATGCATAATTAGGCATATTTTTCATGTATTTATACATATACATATTTATCATACACTATGACACAAAATTAATTTTTCGCCGGGATAATAAACGCAAAATGACTTTAACCGTCCGTAAATGAAAAGATTAGCGTCCGCCCGAGGTAAAACGCGTTTCGAGCTCGTTGCCCCAATGAGAGGGATCGGCGCCGTCGTTTCGCGAGAGCCGCTCGTTTTTCTCAAGGACCGGGAGTAGCCTCGCGTGGGCGGGCGTCCCGTTTAATTGCCGGCTCGTCTCCGGCGAGGCGCTGCCCGCCGCGCGTGTATCGCTTTCGCCCCGGCGCGATTACCGGATCCCGCGCTCGCCCGCAGATCCGATAAATAATACCGTAAGCGGATACGACGTGAGCGGCGAGTGAATGTTTCTGGGGTAGGCCGCCGCCGTTCCGATTGCGTCATTTATCTATTTGTTTTGATTGAGGCGACAGTGAGGCCAGATGGCGGCGATTAGGCCGCCTGCTCTGGTTCACCCCTATCTCCCACCGATTTTTCATGCATCTATTGAAATGATCCGTAGTTAATAAGGGAGCGGGTACGGGTATAAAGAATGAATCATAAGATTCAAGAAATTGTGTGGAGTAATGTACAACTGAGAAAAAAATCTCGTAAAAATTACAATACTGCGTAGGAAAGTGACCACTGACTAATATTTAGTTGAAAAATTAGTAAATTACAATCCTCTTTAGTAAAATTTTCTAATTATAATAAATTATACTAGACACTATTGTAAATTTCGCTCTAGTAAAGATAACAGAAAGTAAGGTAATTTCTCTAAATTTATAAAAAAATTTACGAGAGAATGGTAATTTTTCAACTAAAAACTTTTTTTTTAATTTTTAATCACTTTTGAAATAATAGAAGGTCTCATCTGTTGAAATAGACCCAAAGAAGTTGCATGTGTTGATTTTGACGGGCAATTCTTCTATCAACGTCTTTTGTTTTTCTTTTATAGTTTTCTTCTTTGACCTACTAATCTCAAAACAGAAAAGACGAACGAGAAGTCGTTGGCAGGTATTGATCTTTTGAAACAACAGGTGCTATCTGTTGATAAAACGAGTGTCAGGCAAAATTGAACAGCAGATGACGGACGTATCTGTTTCGTACCATGTGCGAGCTTAAAAAATATTATTTTAATTCATAATGAAAAATTTTTTAATTAAAGAATTTGCAACCCTACTACTTTTTACTCTCGATGCAAAAAAAATGCAAAAATATCGAACATATTCAAAATTCTTGAAGACCTTCGTGACTCTCGTTTTTTTTTCGAGAAATCACGTTCCTTCGATACAAGATCTCAGTTCATCTCACCTAAATTTATCGAAACAAATCTCGCCTCGATCAAGTCCCGCACAGACCTACTACTTATTCCTGAGTAATTAATAAACTCACAATTTCGCAACTTTTTGCACGCATCAATGAATATATAAAAATTTGATTAAAAAACGTTCATGAACCCATCTATACAAATGAAATTTAATTGAAGGCGAAGCATTGCTCGGGCTCAGCGTCGCGGCCGCGTCCCATCATCGGCGGAGGATCGCGTGCGGGCTTATGTGCGCGACGCCGCGGTTCGCCCATAAATCCCGCTCCCAGGGACACCTGCGCGGGACGGCGAATTAGTCGCGGCCGATATATCGCGCTCAGAATTACTCGCGCGCTGGCAAATTCCATCATATTAACCGGCTGATTTATCTCATTGTTCTCATTGCGAAATTGAGCCATTTCCTCGCGTTCCCATTTTTTTTTTCGCAACGCTGGAAACGATGCTTATGCATTGCTTCATTACCCCAGCCGCAATTTTCAACTCTTACATTCGATCCCAAGTGTACACGGCCCTGCCCCTCGATGCAAGTTTATCGCGCTCCTCGATCTCCGCCTTATTTTCATTAGGTGGAACAACGCCCGAGCGGAATTATCGAGTCCGCGCGCCTCGAGGCGCTGAGAAAAACGGCGCGCGATCCGAAAAGCAAACACGGGGTGTACGTGTGCGGGGGCGAGCGGAAAAAAAAGACACGCGCGCCTCGATCCGTTCCGCGAACAAGGGGCCACTCATCTTTTTCAACGGCCGCGGCGTGTTCCGAGGGTATCGTTTGCGGGCGAAACGAGAGCCGCTCTCGAGCGATCGTTGACGCCGACGATTGCCACTCGAGACGGTGGTAAATGGCCGCGTTGACCGGCGGCGCTCGCGGCTGCTTCGATTTGTGCAGGTGTAACACCCGGCCGTTTCGATCGCACTTGAGGGCGGAAAAACGCTCGTATTTGATTTTATGGATGAATAAACTGTTGAATTTAGATTTTTATGTTTCATGAAACAATGATGTGAACGATTGGAGAGTGTAGTAGTAGTGGCGTATTTTATCTCTTATTAAAATGTGATTGGGTTAAAAGGAAATGCATAAATTCTTTCATTAATTACTGTGGAAGTTGCTAATTGAGTTTTTAACTGTAATGTTTATTGATATTAAAAACTTACACGCTAAATCGGTTGGAGTGAAATTTCACTCTTATTCTAGAAAGAAATTTGCTGAATATTTTCTTTTCTAAATTTGCTATTCTAAAGATAATTTACAGTAATTTAACTCTACAGGTGTGACTGACTGGATTTAAAATGATTAATTATTATGAAGTACTTGATATCACACATGTAAAACAAGTTAGAGACGATTAGGTATTAAAAAAAGGTCTGCCCTTATACACGAACCTTGTAAGTTGTAGGAACCGTTAAGTAATAGGTAAAAAATTTGGAAATTTGGAATTGATAATAATTAATAAAAACACGCAATCAAATTTTTAAAACCTCTTACAGTAAAAAAGAAGCTTTTACAATTGGTAAACAGCTCAGCGAAAAGAATAACCGGCTCCACCTCGAACCGGATTTCGGTACGGAGCCGCTGGAAACTTCACTGACGGACGCAGTCCGTAAACACCGAGCGCTAAAAGGAAAACCAGATGCTCTGATTGCAGATTGCAGGACACGGCCGCTGGAGGATTTGCGCGAACATGCGCGGATTACGTGGGCTCCTCGTCTCCTCGGCGCTGCTCTTTCTGCCGATCGCGGCGGCGCTCACCGGGGAGAACGTCTGTCACGCCGTCGAAAAGTGAGTTTAATAACTTTGCTTAATCAGAAACCTCGTTTGGGCTTGTTTGTTAACCGAATCTCCCGTTCGCCTCCTTCCCTCCTCTTTTATACACGCGAAGTAAATATTTTACGTATTGCATATTTTTTATTAAATGTGGCTGCTGCAAAAAGTAAAACAATGAGGCAAAAAATAATTAGTTTTTAGAGAACGTAACTCACTTTTTACTTTTACACCTATAATAGAAGAAAGAACATGACTTTTGGGCAAAGCTAAAAAAAATAAGGTTTAATAATAAAAAATTATTATGAACGAACGTTACGTGCGGGCACCGAACTTTATGTGCGTGGACCGAACGTTATATGCGGGGACCGAACGTTATGCGTATGTTTAATTTTAACAGATCGTTTTTTAAAGAGAGAATCGCTTTTTAAAAATTATTAAACCGTAGAAATTTTATCAAAACAAAAAAGAAAAGCAATAGAGGAAAAGAGCTTTAATGATAATTTTTTTTATCGAAAAAGTTTTTTTTTCTTAAGTTAGGACTATTCATTTGTACATAAACATGAAATACAACGTAAACAGTCATGAAAAGATTAATACGATTTAATCATTAATTTAGATGCCTAATTAGTCTCATGCTCTCTCCTATTTAGAAAACCAGTTGTCGGGTTATATTTAATCCATTACTTTTAAAAGACAAATTGAAATTTATGAAGATCAATATTGTTTGTAAAATTTGAAAACAGGAAAAAAACGTGAAACATTTTAGAAAAAAATTTAATATTCCAAATTTTTACTGTAAAACATCCTTTTATTTTCAAGTACTAAAAATTAAATTGCTCAAGGCAGAAAAATATAGCTACTGTTTACAATTTTTTGATCGCACGGAATGAAATTTTCTTTTTTAATATAAGCGCAGTACTTTGTTTTTCATTCTCAAGCAATTTACGCTGAGCTTTCGGATTATTAAAATGTCATTCGACTCGCTAGAACATTCTTTTACTTTTCAAAAGAGCTAAAAGTTGACCTTTGAGATTCAAAAACGAATTAAGAGAATATCAAACAATACCCAGCCATTCCTCTTTGAAGCTCCGTCAAAAGGACGAAAAAAAAGATCGCGCGCCCGCCAAATTCAATTACTCCTTTGAACTGCGAAGCAGCTTTTAATAAGACAGACCAGAGTCAAATTAGCCGGCGCGCCGTGCGCAACGGCAGCATCCCCCCAGCTCGCAATAACAATCCCAGAGCAAAATTTTCCTCCGGGGCGCAGCGCGCGAAACGCATCGGTGGCCGCATTAATAATCCGCTCGCCGGGCTTCGCAATTAATAGCTACACGGAGACGTCGCGGGAGCGCTACGTCGAGCCGGTGGAGGTTCTCACACTCGCCTGGTGCCTGCAGATCCCGCCGCGCTGCCCCCAGACTCGCACGGAGCTGCGGGAACGCTGGCGAATAAAGGTGAGTCCCCTCTGTATGCACACTATCTCTCCTGCGCTCTTCGACACGCCGCCACTTGCCCAATATCTTTCGGGGAAAAACGAGCCTCGTTACGTGCGCCGCGTAAAAACAGGCGGGGGGCAAAAAATCCGTAACGAGGGAATATTTCAACGCCAGGCAGCGGGGAGATGCAGTCCGCGAGGACGACGCGCGCCTTCGCGGCAGACAATCGGCTGTTTCGCCGCGCGATGGAGGGGGCGACTCGTTAAGCGCGCCGTTAATGCAACTAGATCGGGGAGAGAAACAAGAAGACGTACGTCCCTATCGTGACGACATGCGATCTTTTATTTTACCAGGGAATTGATGGAGGTGCTTTAGGCCTCATGGGTTTAGCTTAAATTTAATGTGACTGATTGGCAGATCCTTGATAATTAAAAAATTATGTTTGTTGTTAATAAAGTTTATATCAATGAGAGGATTTTTTCCTTGAATCAAGTGTATTTTTTTCACTCTTTCGTATTGTCAGAGAAAGATAGTGGATTCAAAACAATTTTATAATCAAATAGTCAAAGTGATAAAATTATTTAAATATTTCTAATAAATGTATGATAAATTAAAGTTTACCGCAGTTTAAACTTAAACTTTTGAAAAAAAATGATGATTTTAATATATTAAATTTAAATACTTCACTCAGATGTATAGTACGTTTAGACGCTACATTATAATGTTTACAGATTTTTTAATGACTACACAAAACTTTTATCTATATTAAGATAAAGCTTTTTGTCGAAAATCTAAAGCGTACTAGTTTTCGTTGGTAGTTTGTTTTCAATTACAAGTTACAATGACCATGATATTGACATAATTACATAATTTATATGCAGGTATTAATTTATCAAAGGACTTTCCCAGCAGTAAAGTTTGTACGGCCGTCAGCGTGCGTTGAACATCCTAAACCGTTTACTTAAATAACTGCTCTACGCGTAAGTAAAAGCCATTAGAATGAATTACGAGCGGTTAGTTCTGTATGATATGGTTTCATTAAGCATTCCGTCGGTTTAATAGAAATCCATTCAACATGCGAGTGACGCTCATCCCGTCGCGCATTTCAGATTACCGCGGAAAATTATTTTCAGCTTTCAGCTCAAAGAATTCCGCCTCCGAAATCTGGAAACTAATTGAAGAACCAATAAATTACAATAACTAACATGTCCGGGCACCGAACTTTGTGCGCGAGCACCGAACGTTACGCGCGGGGACCGAACGTTAAGCGCGGGGACCGAACGTTAAGCGCGGGGACCGAACGTTATGTGCGGGGACCGAACGTTATGCGTATGTTTAATTTTAACGTTCGTTTTTTAAAGAGAGAATCGTTTTTTAAAAAGAGGACGATTTGTTTGAAAAAGTAAATATTAACTTGACTACAGTATTCGTCAAACTGCGATTTGAAAAGCTGCGAATTTAATTTCGTGCCGCGCACGGGCAATGAACAGGCGCGGAAAATCGACAAAGCTATTTCAAGAGCGCAAATTTAGTGGGAACTAGGGGAAGTATTGTGCGTCGAGTGGCCGTAGCTCGCCAGGAAGAAAATAAATGCACTGAATGTAAAAACTGCTTCAATTTCAGCAAATAAGAATGACGGCAAAAAATTTATGCAGGCAGTTGTAATACACGTAACCGAGATTCCGCGTTTGATTACGCTAATTCGAGGCGTTTTCAGTAACTTTCCATTTGATGCAATTGTGATAAGTGAGCCTGTAGAAAGTTGCGTTATGATTATGCCGTTCGGCCTTTATTAAAAGGAGCGTTTAGCCGCGTTTACGGCGCCTTTAAAAATACACAAATGATAGAAACTTTGCGCAATGTTTGTCTTTTTGCGCGGGAGGCAAACCCGTTCCTTCTCGCCGCGACGATAATAACGCGATCGATTACGGGATTACAAGGTTCCGAATAAATGGCTCGACAATCGAGTCCATTTTTTTATTTTTTTCAGCTTGCCAAGGGAAAGAGGCATTGCCGAGGTTCGCGCGCACGCGTCGAAAGTGTACGTAATGTCGTTACAAAAATTTTTTTATCGGATTGCTCGTCGCGAATTTTTTCTCTCTCAAAAGGAATTGCGACGTTTTTAAGATTCCTAAGTCAAAATAATAAATTTTTTTTAAAATGGAGAATATGATGATATTTTTAATATGCGATACTTTCATATCATAACCGTATCTTAACTTTGGAGCTGAGGTAGATAATGAGCTGAAGTTTTGCATGCATATTGAGTATACCTCAGCTTAGAACCAATCAAAATTTCGACTTAATCGGATTAGTCTAAGAAGTTCGTTAGGTAAAATAATTGATTTTGAAAAAATCTTTTTTTAAAAATTAATTTTTACGCGAGATTTCCTTCTGATTCATGTATTTTAAGACTTATACTTCATTAAATTTTTTACTTAAAAATGCGGTTTTGAAAAATTATTGAGTTTTTTAAAATAATGAATTATTTTCATGCCTTATATTATTATCTATATTATTCCGTAAACTATTAAAAAAAATCGAATTTTGTAACATCTTTGATTAATACAATTTATACCAGCGATTTTTATCGTTATCGTAACTTCGAAACCAAATTCCACGTAATCGAGTGCACATAACGAAAGAGAAGTAAGGTCGTCGGTTTCTATTACGGGATTATTATGTGGGTGTTAGAGCGGTTCGATTTTTCCACTTCTCGTTCCGCAGTCTTGGGTGGATCGAATTAACAAAGCAATTACTGAATTATCCTGCCGGAAGAGCAGCTGCCCCCGGCCTCCCCGTTTCATTCTCTCTCTCTCCCCGCGCGTACGTCGGGAATTTCGCAACTCGCCAGTTCATCATTATTGCCGTGAGAGAACGGCTCGCCTGAAATGGAATATAATTTATAGCGTGACGTATACGCGCGCGGGGTAGTTGCCGTCAAATTCAATCGTCGGGTATAGAAGCGGTAAGACTACGTAAACAAAGCTCATCCTATTCCAATTAATCCAGCTTTTTATGTTTATCTCGTCGATCCTAACGAAGAAAAGCAAATTTCACTTTTTTCCGATTAAGAAAAGCAAAATTCAAATCTGCCACGAAGAAAAATATATTATTTAGAAAAGGTGTAAAAACGCGGCCTTTTTTAAATTGGTGCAATTTCTGGATTAAATGGAAAATTATAGGATGGAACCATAAGTAAACCAATAGCATAGAAAACAAAAATTTTAAGCTCCGTTTCTTAAAATAAATAATATTTATGATCCACTTGTTACGCACAAGCATAAAATGTTTATACCTCAGGTTCTCTACATAAAATTATAACTTGTACAAAAATCAGAAGTGTAGAAAACACTTAAATTCCAGTCCAATCAAAACGTCCGTTCTCCATAGGATAAAGGATTTAAAAAGCCATTTAATTTTTCATAACCCGCACAGCGGAAATCCAAGCTTTTCTTCGCGTTTCGCGAGCATTCCTCGGGCGCTCCACACACATGGGAATATTTGCCCGGCACTTGCGTATTTGCGCAACGTCGACGTGTGCGCGCGCGTATGCACGTGTGCGCGAATACGTCAGCGTATCGCGTTACCGTAGACAAAAGGATCCCAGTCGTGCAATCAGATTGTGCATGCCCAATAAAGAAATGAATTTCGCAGCTCGCGCTAATTCGGTCTCGCGCGCCGCTGAATTTATGCCCCCTCCAAGTTCAGAGCGCGCGCTCCGCTGCAGCCATTGCCGTGGGAATGCAGCGGCGGCTAAAAATTCGGACGGAATTTCGATTTTCGAAATTAACCACTCGATTCGAATTAACATCTCAACTTTCCTCGTGCAGCGCATTACGTCAGTAACTTTTTTTTTTTTGTAAGGTAATTAAAAATACTCGTGATTAATTGGTCTGAAAATTCAACTGTACGTACGATTTAGTTGGCGCGATTAATTATGTATTCAACAAGTCTGCTTTTAGATAGCTTTCAAGGGATTGTCTATCGGTTTAACTGCCGAATCGTTGAATTCTTAAAATGGGATTAATTTCAATGAAAATTTTTGTGCTTTTAAGACGGATTGAATACACGAGGTAACGGTTATGTATAGAGATTAATACATTTTATAGTAAAAACAAGCTATTTATTATAATTTTTACTAAAACTGTTGATATTCACTTAACATATTTTATCAGTTGAGAAAAATTTTACACTCAAAACTTGTTTTAACTATCTATGTATATAAATCTGTGTCTTCCTGGCAATATATCAACTTAATGTCATTTTTGAAAATTGAGATAACCATTTTATACCTTGTGGTTTGATTTTTCAATTCAAACATCGATACAATTGCGAAGTGGTTATTTTTAATTCAAAATTTGACTTAAAGCCAATTTATAAATTCAATTCCCAGCGTAATAACTCAACGCCAATATTTCGTTAACACTGAACAATTATTATTTTATAGAAAATCTATTTCGAAAATTGCATTACATAAACGTCTGAACAAAATTGTTTCTACAAAAAGGAATTAAGTCGTTATGCCCGTAAACCCCAGAATACACTTATCGCATTCAGATAAAAACTCTTGACTATTCATTTATATTTAAGCGAAGTTTCACTTATTCAATCGCACCGATAGCGATTCACTTTGTTAGCACGGGCACCGAACTTTATGTGCGAGTACCGAACGTTATATGCGGGCACCGAACGTTGTGCGCGAGCTTCGCGTACTAGCGTAGAATAATCTAAATCTAATCACGATTTTCAACAAGCGCAAAGTGAAACTGTCGCGCGGTGTCTGTCTTCGAGTGACAAAAGGTGTCGCATCCTCGGAAAAACCGCAGAAAGGAGGCGACGCGCTAAATAACTTTCGTTCGCGATTGTGCGCGCACAATGGGAGGCGCGCGGAAACCACGGACACGTGAGAGCAATGCAAACTCGTTCGGAGCTCCGCTTTAAAAACCATCACCGTATATACACATATACACGGTCATTGGCAAAAACGCGCCGTCGCTTTCGGTCCGTTCATTAAAAATTCATCACCGGCATCGCGACGTTATCGAGCGATAATTAACGCGTTTTTTTTTCTCGGCCCTTATCTGGAGCATTTGGGAAACCCCCGCCCACTGTTTTTCGGATCGCTCGATTTGCGTGCATTTAGCCTGCATTTGCGATCGATCGTTGCGCACGCAGAAATTCCGCGCTCAGCGGCCGTTGCTCGTTGCGTGCATCGCGCGCGCATCGGCGCGTGCGCAATGCAGACGCGGCCGCGTAATTTATCGCTTATTCGGTAGTTAACCGTAAATTAAACACATTCTTCGATTCCGCCGGTGGAAATCGATCGCGATACCCTTTCATTTTCTAAAAAAGAAACAACCGACACGCGCACGTGCGCACCTCGCGGCGTCACGCGAGCGAGCGATACCCCACAGCGAGCAGAGCGGCGTTTACGACGTCACTTTTTAACGCGTGATATACGAGGCGTTTTTTTATGTAAATTTTCTTAATAAAAAAAAATTTCGCCGAGTTGCGAAACTCGCCGTTGCTAAACTAAAATTTCTCGAGTCTTTCGTTTTTCGTCGTCACCTACATAACGCGAGTAGGTCGCTGGGTATATACACGCGACCGCGGAACTATCCCCTTTAACGGCGCGGAACTGCCGAACTCGGTCGCTTTAAAAAAAAAAAAGGCATCCTTTTTCCATCGCGCGCGCGCCGCCGTGTCCTGCGCTAACTCGAGAGGCGCCGTGAAAAATTCATCTCGCGCCCGTCCAATTACTCGTGACGTTTAAACACCTGGAAAAGCGGACGATTAAATTGCGCGCCGCGCGAAGGTTGCCATTCAGCGTTTCCCTCTCATTTTTGTGTTTTTCTGTCCTTCTCTCGCTCGACAGACGGAGGTGAAGTTTAAAAGCGTGCCGGTGTGCTGCGAGGGCTTCGCGATCCAGGAGCCGGTGGGCAACGGGAGCGCCGACGCCAGGTGCGTCCCCCAGTGCAAAAAGTGCCGGCACGGCGACTGCACGGCCCCCGACGAGTGTACCTGCCATCCGGGATTCCAAGGCCAGGACTGCGCCTCCGGTGAGTGGGACTCGCTTTGCGAATCGCGGCCTCTCCTCTCGTGCGAAGGTCGACCCTTTTTTTCCCCTTTTCATTATCGAAAGGAGAGCGCGGAAAAAAATTGCTCGCTGTAAGTGTTTAAATTGGTTAAAAGGGCACAAGTAAACGGAGTCGTTGATCTATGAGCAACAAATTTTTTATGTAAACAAATTTTGCTTGGACAACTTTAAGCAACAAATTGTTTCGCGCAAGCAACAAATTGTTTGGTATGATACTTTTAGTAAACCTAACTAATCAAAATACTTATGTCCTTTTAAGATGGATAATTACTACTGAAATTTTATCGAAAAATCAATTTTTTTATGTTTCGTGGTGTAGTTCAACGGTAAATTATAACAGAAATTTTTTCCACATAAAATATAAGCGAAAAAATTGTCAACAATCAAGATCCAAAAATAAGAAACCTAGATTTTCGAGTAGAAAGTAACCTTAAGCAATTTAATTGCTCAGTGTAAATAATGCTTTTTATCGCGCGTCGCGGAAATGCGAGCCGTTTCCCCAAACGGCGGGCGCGCGTGTATAATTCAAGCGCGCGGCCGGGGCGCCGTGAATTTAAATCGAGGAATTAAAATCGCTCGGATTCTCCCTCGATGCCGCGTGAATAACGAAGACGCGCGGCGTCTGGCTGGCGCTGGAGGAATGATTAAAGGCCGCTTCGCTGCTCACAGAGTGTCCGCAGGGTAACTGGGGGCAGAGCTGCGAGAACGAGTGCAACTGCCTGCGCGAGGTCGCCTGCAACACCGTCAACGGCGAGTGCGAGTGTCCAGCGGGATGGGCCGGCTCCAGGTGAGTGCGATGAACTTTACTATTGACATCTTTCGGGTTGATATTGATTTTATCACTAAAATCCTACTCTCTAAATTTGATTCAGTTATAAGTGCGTATCACTTATCTTATTATTAAGGGTACTAGAGGGCACCGAACGTTATATGCGTGAACCGAACGTTATATGCGGGAACCGAAAGTTATGCGTATGTTTAATTTTAACGGATTGTTTTTTAAAGAGAGGATCATTTTTTAAAGAGAGGACGATTTGTTTGAAAGAGGAAGTAGTTTGTGGGAGTTTAAGCACAGTTCAGGAAGTTTAAGCCCAGTTCAAGATATTTTTAATCTATTAGAATTTAATCGTAAAGCATCCTATCGATTTTTGAAAACTAAAGGTTTCTTTAAATAAAATTTAGCTAATTCCTTTTTTCAAGTAGTAAGTACCGTTTTCATCTCAAGTAAGACGTTACATTTTATTAATTTAAAAGTAAAAGCCCTCATTCAAAATTTCTGTGCAGTAGAAAGCTAAACAATCGAATTAAATTAAAAATGAAACGTTGAAGTTTAAACAATTCCTTTGAAGAAGTATATGAAACTTTAAAAAGTGATACCGACCCCCAGCATCGATTTATAAAATCGTCGCGAACCTTCGTCCTCCAGAGCAACGTAAGCCTGCCCGTACGCCGTGTATATAACGTTGAATTTTTCAGGTGCGAGAACAAGTGTCCAGAGGGTAAATGGGGCGAGGGCTGCCGGTCGCTGTGCCTCTGCGAGAATCCGGTGGCGCGCTGCCACCACGAGACCGGCGAGTGCCTGCAGCCCGGCGGCTCGGCCATCGATCCCTTCGAGGCGTCCGGCATATCCGCTAATCTGGTCCCGGCCGCGGCCACCGCCAAAACCTACAACACCGATTACGTCGACGTCATTGACTTCGACAGGGAGGCCCTGCTGCCCCGCGTCACCGA
>UXGC01000326.1:0-155132 GCA_900480045.1 Eurytoma adleriae
GAACCCGAACCACCATCTGAATCCGAACCATCAGCCGAGCCAGAACCTAAATCAGAACCCGAGCCATCAATTGAGCAAAATCCTAAATCAGAACCCGAGCCAGCAGCTGAGCCAGAACCTAAATCTGAACCAGAATCGACGACCGAGTCAGAAACAGAATCCGAATCTAAGCCATCAGCTAAGCCAACATCTACATCGGAAACCGAGTCATTTGCTGAGCTTGAATCGAAATCTAAACCCGAGCCATCAGCCGAATCAGAACTTAAATTTGAACCCGAACCATCGATCGTATCAGAGCCTAAATCAGAGCCCGATCCATCAACCGAGCCCGAAACTTCAGTGAAACCTGAATTAGCTAATTCAGATCATTTAACTACACTCATGGCCGCCACTGAGGCAGGACCATTAGTTGAATCCAAACCGTCACCTGAACTAAATGGCAAAACAGTGGATTCAGTAATAACAGATCCAGCGGCTGAGCCGAAAAATGATCAGGAATCGACAGAATTTAAAACAGAATTAGAACCAACGACCGAGTCGACACTTGTTACAGAAGCAACAGCAGAACAGAAAAGTGATGAAGAACCATTCGTAGAATCTAAGAATGAACAAGAATCTACAACTTTACCACAACCAATTGCCGAAGATAATGTTGAACCAGAAATAACTGCTAAAATTACTCCTGAAGTAATACACCCAGACGTAATCCAACCACAGTCTAATTTAAAGGAACTAGACATGAAAAATGAATCCGAACAAAATACAGAATCGAAAAATGACTCTAAATCTATTTCTGAACTGAATGTAAAGCTTGAATCATCAACCGAATCTAAATTTTTTTCGGAATCGTCAACTGAAATAAAGATAAATCCAGAACACAAAGACTTCGAAAGAGTAACTGAGACGGCAATAACATCGAAGATTCCAGATATAAATGAAATTACTACCGAGAAAAATTTATCAGATGTTGAATCCATTACTGAGCAAAATGATGAACCTAAAATTAAACTTGAAAATGACGATGTTAAAACAACTACTGATAAGAAATTCGATTCCAGCACAGAATTAACATTTAGTACGGAAATACCTAAAGATTTATTCAGTGAAACGCAACATGAGGTTAGTGTGCAACCAGAAATTCAAAATGTAGATGAATCTTCAACAGAATTTTCAACCACCCCAATAGGCGAACCAGCTACTGTTGTAGGATTAAATAATGGCGACTCTCATGTTCAATCAACTAGCGAAAATCCTATGAAGTCAACAGAAAATAAAATAGAAAATAATACTTTAAATAATGGTTCTATTAAGAAAGCCCCTCGACTTGATAAAGATGAACAAGATGTTCCTAATCCATTTGAACCAACTGTTAAAGACGTTATAACATCAGAGACTACCACAGTATTACCTGTTACTAGTGAAATGTCGTTAGTTATAAATACTGAGAAACATCTTGATACAACATTAAACGTTTCTGAAATAAACAATGCTCCACAACCTAATTTTGAGCCGAATAATCACAAAGGTCATGAAGTTGGAGAAGTAAATAAAAAACACGAAGAAATTTCTGAGGATCAGTATAATGATATTTTGGATGAATTTGATGCAAAAGGTTTTGACAAAAATGATTTAAGCTCATCACATGATATAATTAAAAATGAAAAGAAAATTCTAAAAATTAAAGACAGTAAAAACACTGATTATGCAGGCTCAACTTCTACGTACACATCTAGCGATAAATCACTTGAGACTTTAGCTCAATCCTCGACAGAAAGTTCTCTCGATAAACATAGTGAAGATCCAAATATAACATCTCAAGTCCCGATTTTACCAGTTGAAATTCAAATGGATATGTTAACAACTGAAAATGTTGAAAAAATGGAAACTCAAGCGACATCTCAAGAGCCTGAAAAAGAAGTAATTTTAACAATTAATTCATCGAGCGTGTCTCACGGTGACGGAAAAACAACAGAACAAATTCCAATCCTGCCGGAGGAATTGCAAACAACTGATGCCAGCAAAGAGCAACATACAGAATCGTCAACGACGATATATCAAATAAATAAGAGGGTGGACGAATCTTCTACCGATGCAGATGAGGATATTTATAAAAATGAAAGTACTATAAAGTCTACTGAAATAATAAAAATGAATGAATCAAATTCACCTATCATGGAGATTTCCAGTATGGATAATAACACTTTTAGCAAAATGAATGAATCATCGATCGACGAGGATGTTAAACCTGTTTTCGAATCTATTTCAGACGATACTGTACCACAAACTTTTGAATACAAATTCTTTCTTACAACCACTACTGAAAATTCAGAACCGCGTAATATATTTGATGAATTGTCAGAAGAACAATTGAAAGTTATTCCTCTGGAAAATAAGAGTGACTCAACAACTCTGAAATCTGATGAACAGCAACCAAAATTTAAGAAAGAAAAAGAACTTAGTTTGGAGACCTCCAATGAAAATATTGAACTATTATCTAAGAATTTTACAAAATCAAGTAGAACCGTAGAAGATGAGAATATTCCAACATTAATATCAGGAACATTTACTGCAGACTCAAAAATCAATAGTTCGTTTAGTAGTATGCAAAATGATACCGACTTAAACGGTAAAAATGTTAAATATCCTAATTTTATTCCCGTCTCGGAAGAAATTGATGAAAATGATAACCGCTTTACTGAGCCGTCTATTACAATACCTACTAAAAATGAGCCGATAATGACGGATTTACCAGAATTAAATTTAAATAAAGAAAAAAATGTAGAAAGTGAAGCCAAAATTACAACTTTGCAACCCGATTCAGTTTTAGAAACTAGTACCCTTAATTCAGTAAATAATGTAAACCAAAATGGAACGAGTGCGATTAGCTCTACAAGCGAACCTTTTAATCCAGAAGATCAAGTGATTCCCGTTGCAATTTTCAATCCTGAAGATCCACTTCTGCCAGCTTTCTTTTCTAAATGTAAAAGCGGACAGTTCCAATGTATTAACGGAACTTCAAGAGATGGAGCTTATTGCGTTAATCTTTCTGCTAAATGTGATTCAGAAAATGACTGCTCAGATGGATCAGATGAAGTCAATTGCGAAAAGGAAGGATGTCCAGGAAATTTCCAATGTGCTAGTGGTCAATGTCTAAAACGGCATCTTGTATGTAACGGTATTGTAGATTGTGACGATGGTAGCGATGAAAAAGAATGCGAACAATGGAAATGCAATTTTGACGAATTCCAATGTCCTAAAGGTACTATTTCATTATTTTTTCGTTTGAAATAAATAAGTAATGTTTTTTAATTAAAAAATAATTCTATTGCAGGAAGGTGCATACCAGTTCTGTGGCAATGTAATGGTCGACCAGATTGTGAAAATCACGCAGATGAGTATTCGTGCTCTGAAAGTTGTGACAATGACGAATATCTTTGTCCCGTTGAGAAATGGTGCATACCTCAAACGTGGCGTTGTAATGGCGTTTCTGAATGTCTGAATGAGGAGGATGAAAAATTGTGCGAATGTGCTATTGAACAATTTAAATGTGAAACTGGAGGGTGTATTCCTGCAGAACAATTATGCGATGGTGTAGAAAACTGTCCAGATAAATCAGACGAATGGGATTGTCTTAGTAATTTAAGTAAAAATACATCTAGTTTAGATTTTGACAAAGAGAATAAAGATAACGAATTTTCAATTCGGAATAGTCCTCTGAAAATAAGGTTTGTTCTCCTATCTATATATCTCTGAAATACTATAAAACTTTTTTTAAATATATTGATTTTTGTATTTTAGACAATCGAATGGCGATTACCGATTTGTTTGTTCTGATGGATGGTCGGAAGAATTTAGTGATCAGTACTGCAGAGCACTAGGATTTGCTGGATCAGAGTCTATGCAATACACTGAGCAAGGAACAAATACAAATTTACTTCAGTTGATTTCCAATGCTAGCCCCAATGCATCTCTTGTAATAAATTTAGAAAAAGTAAATTCTTGCAAATCTGAAAAAATTGTCGAAATTTCCTGCCAAGAATTCACTTGTGGATCTCACGAAAGCGGCGGACCTACTGCTAGATTAGTAGGAGGAACTCCTGCTAGTGAAGGACAGTGGTCTAGTGTTGCTCTTCTAAAAGAACCAAAATATGGATCTGCTTGTACCGCAAGTGTTCTTAGCCCCATGCATGCTTTAGCAAGTTATTCTTGCATTCATAGGTAAATTGATTGATTTAGTAAATTTTATTTTATTTTTTGTTTTAATTAAATAATTCCTTCTTTTACTTTTCAGTTATAGACAAAGCAGTGGATGGCAACTTTTTGTTGGGGGAAATCTTCTTAAACCACATAAAGTTAAAAACATTGTGCCTTATCCTCAAGTTAAATATAATCAATTCTTATATAACAATGACATTGCTCTTGTCGAGCTTGATGAGCCCTTAACATTTTCAAGGAATGTTAGTGCAGTTTGTCTTCCTAATCAGCCATTCCAGGTAAATTGGGGTTTTAATTAATTTAATAATAACAAGAGAATGAGTGCATAAAATACTATTTCATAATTTTTAGCCAAGGCAATTATGTGTGACAGCTGGTTGGGGATTCCCAGTAAATGGAGAAGTAGATTTGCAACAGTATTTTAAATTTTTGCCTGTACCAACTTATGATTCAGAAGAATGCAATGCTACAAGTCACTATGCAGGATTCATAACAAAACATAATATTTGTGCTGGTTTTACTGATACTGATAAAGGACCTTGCTATGTAAGTGAACATTTTATATTAAAAATTAAATTTCCTAATAAATAATTATAAGAAAAAAATTTTTCAAATTTTCAGAATGATGAAGGAGCACCACTAATGTGCTTCAGTGAAACTGGAAGATGGGAAATTCAAGGTTTACTCAGTCATCATAGCAGATGTTCAAGAGGTCATCCTGCAATATATTCAAGCATAGCACCAGCTCTTTCTTGGTTAAGAAATTCTGTGCCAGCTTTACAATCATAAACTTAAGTTATCAATACATGTAAAAAAATTAGTGAAGAAAGTTGTTATTTCATTTTGTAAAAGTGAAAATAACTGCCATTGTTTTCAAGGTTTCTTTTAAAGACATTTTATCTTGTTCATTGTATGAAATACTTAAATTCACAAGTGCCAAAATCGAAAAATTTATTGTTAATGTTATTACTGATAAAAAGTGAAAATCAAAAATGAAGTAATGAATATGTGAAGAAATTCTGTTCTAAAGTGTAAAAATGTTTTACTGAAGGCACGTATATGCAAGATGTACTTATGCTTCGGCAAACTGTTGTAAATAATGTATAAAACAAAGATTAGTAGACTTAAAAATTTAATACATTTATTCTGTATTGGTTTTTAGATGCATTTAATATTATAAAAGATTATTATGTAAAATAAGTTTATATGACAAAACTGAGCAATCTTTGTAATAAATTCATTCATTGAATGTTTTTTATTAACAGAGAGCAAAGTATTATTAAGATGAGTGTATATAATGCATTAGTAATACAGTAAATAGATTGTTATAAATTTACCATATTAAAACTATTAAATAATGTATGTGTATAGTCAATATTATGAATGCAAGTATTTTACAATATAAGCTAAGAAATAATGAAACATGTAATACTATATAAGTGAAAAAACATTTAATTAAAATAATGTTGTTTAAATATATTCTTATTCTTATTAGATACAATAAATTATTTAATCCACCACTTTTTTAGGTTCAGCAGCTTTCTCCAAATTACTTATTTCAGCATCCATTGTAATTAACGTTTTAGAAATATTCAAAATTATATCATTATACCTAGTTATTGCATCTCTTGTTTTTGTATCCAGTTGATCTGCTTCCTCACCTAATTTTATATATGACACTGTTAGTTTATTCAATTTTTCTGACAATTCTGGTAAATTATTGAAACGATCAGAGTCTAATGCTGGTAGTAGTTCCTTCATTTTTTTTAAAAGCTTAGCATTTTCTCTAACTTCGGGTTCCATAGCCAAGATATATTCAAGTTTTGCTTCTACTTGTAAATCGGTAGGTTCGAAGTCTGATTCCATGTAACTTTCCAATTCTGGTAACCTTTGTATTAAGTTATTAATTTTTTCTCGACCAGATAAAGCTGATGAGTACATAGTATTTATGCTTGCTAAATTGTCAATAACATTAGTTTCTGGCAATTTATCTAAATCTGGTTTTCCTTCTAATCCAAATATCTTTTTTTCTAATTCAGCTATTCTAGCTTCCAAAATATCTTCAGGTAATAACCCTAGACTAAAATATAAAATATATACAGTTTTATATTAGCTTTTAACAATAGTCAGATTAAGCGACACAAAACTTACTTTAACTGTAATTCAGAAGCGCTACTTTCTACAATCTCTCCAGTTGCTGAACTGTAAATTTATTAAATTTAAATTTATGAAATTATTTTATATTGACCTTGTATGACTACTATTTAAAGACAGTTAAACTTACCTCATCTTTAATCTATATCGCAATCTTATTTAACCAAAAAAATTTATAATTATCCCTATATATCGTAGACAAAAGTTAAAAAACTGTATAAGTTTACTTCTTATAAAAATTTGATTACAAAAATATATAAATTAACAACATAAAAAAACAATATAAAAATGTAGCATTTAATATTTAACAGTAATAAAACATTTTACAGTCAACAACAATAAACTTTCACTTTGACAGTTCAGAGAATACTGATGATTGGTTTGCAATTTACATAACCTTAAAAATGTTTCGTAAGAATACAAATCGATATATCTCGAACAGCAATTGAAAGGCGGCAAATTTGAACTTTAACCGTTTCTCTTTGCATTTTCCTAAAGTTCATTATATTTTGCATTCAAAACGCGTATTAGAAAATTTTAATTAATTTATTTCTAATTAATTTTCTAGAAATGACAGTTAAATAAAAAAAATTACGTAATTATAATAATTTATAAATATATTACATTTTCAAAACCACATTAACATGTTTTATAAGAATAAATATTGCCATGTGCTTAAACATTTTTTAATATACTTTTTTTACTGTTATTGTAAGCAATTGGATAGTAGATTTTTAATGTAGAATCGTCAAGTAGGTTATTTTGAGTCTACATTACGAATTATATTTTCGTACAATCTTTATGCGCGAAATGCACCTTCGTCCAATGACCCTGCGACGGCTGCGACTTGTGAATCGCCTAAGAAAGCTCGACACGTTTGTGTGAATGTAAAACCGTAAGCGGACACCAGCAAGGGAGAAGAAACAAAAGTAGTGCTTGAAACTGAGGGTTGAAAGCTGCTGCAGCGACTTACATCCCCATTTTCAATTTAAAAGGGTCTCAATTGCAAAGAAACTATAACTGCAAAATTTTGTTGCTATTTCATTTAAATTAAGCTATTTTTGTATAATTATAAGCATGGAAATGTTTACTACGTACATTATAGCTATATAACTTTTCTTAACTCTTTGCACTTTATAGTTTTTCTATAAAACATTTAAATGTTGATAAATTGTTAATTGTTTTAAATTGATTTATTATTGTATTTCTATATTTTGCCATCGTTTCAATGCTGGCACATGAAAAAAAGTAAATGTATATTTAGCTTCCGGCATGATTCAACAAACGACCTTCAAATCAGAGGGAAAGGGACACACCCCGGGGAAAACGGGCAAGTCATAAACATCCGACGTCTGGTTTCCAGATTTTCCTTTACTTCTGCCGTCTGCGCCCCGACGCATCTTGCGACAATGTGTGCGCGCACATGCAGGGTGCAGACTGCAGACTCACTTTTCTCTCAACCCTTTTTTCTCTTGTTCTTCTACCAACGGAGGTGTATATTTTTCCGTTGCTCGATCAAAATGACTACTTTTAATTCTGACGATGCAAAATCTTCTCTTGCGTCGTCTTCCCCTTTGGCTGAGATTTCGCGGGAATCGTCGGGAGGTGCGCTAAAAAAGCCGCGCGTGTATATATATACGCACATGCGAGGGGGAGAGAATATAAGAATACACACTTGAAACACAACAACAGCAGGTACTATACTCAATAAGCAAAAGTACATGCCAGCAGGAGGGGAGCATAAACTGTAGGGCCACCAGAGACGCAGACAGAAAGCGATATACATATCTCACACTAGTCGAAATGCCCTTTACACGCTTTATCGCATTTGCAAAATTTATCTTTCCATCTAGCAAATCTCACTTATTTATCAAATTTTGAGATTTTCCGATATGGAACTTCTATTTCTACGTTTCAAAAGCGTAGTCGTAGATATCAGAGTACTTAAACTGTCGTGCGAAAATATATTCTCTATCTCAATAAGTGTATAGTTTTAGTTACTGATCAATTTTATAACATTATCAACGATATTATTTTATTTATTATAATTGCCACGTGATTAAACTTTTCAAATTAATTTATTGTCTAAATGTATATATAATATATATATAGATGCAATATGAATTCAACTCACCCGCGGTTCCTTGCCCAGAAGATGCAGAATACTGTGCAGAATAGTTCCTTTTCTTTTGATTAATATTTCCTTTTCATTGTGAGTATTTGTATATGACAATTCATTTATTTGTACCATTAAAATTTTCAGTCGACCTTTGCGTGCTTTTATTAACTTTGTTGCGACTTGATGCTATTTCCGTATGTATAACTCATACCCAGAATTATTCTCGCATTTGTGCAAAATTGTAGCTATCCTGTAAAACATTTCGTAGAATCCTATTTACTATACTGAAAGCAATAGATTTTAATTGGAAAGCAATAGATGTAATTTGTTGGGGGAAAAAATTAGCTTTAATAAAATCCAAGAAACTATTATGCTATTTTAAGTTGCGGCCTTAAAAATTGAATAATATCTATTATTGTAATTTTTTCTAAAAAGATGGAAATTAATATGCATTATTAACAGCTTTGCCTCTCTTTAGCTTTTAGTAAAAATTTAATAAAATTTTTAAAAATATCGAATATAAGTATAATATAAGTGCTATATCGACTTCCGTCGATTTTTGGTAGTTGCGCAAAATGCATTTCCGAGCAGTCGCGACGGTGTAGCGTCGCCGTAGAGAAGGGGAGAAGCGGAAGGGGGTAAGAAGTCTGGCAAAAAAGGCCAGTAGCGTAAAAGGGGCGTCACGTCGAGTCGAGGATAGAAAGAGAAAGAGCGAGGCTCCCCGCTCCCCGCGGTACTCGGTCTTCTCGCGCTCGCGGGTCGCGGCTCTCGAGTGCGTGCTCAGTCGCGAGTTCGCCAGCGCACTCGACGCGCGTGGGGCAGGCTTGGGCCACAGGCGGCACAGGCGCAGCAGTGTAGCACGGACGGCCGACGGGCGACGGGAGCCAGGCGGGAGCACGGAGTAGTCGCTCGCGCGCGCACACACGGAGAGACTAGACACAGCGAAGGGAGACGGGACGACGGGAGGCAGTGTCATGGCCGATGGCGCGGAGGCGAGGACCGCGAGCGCGCAGCACGTCGCCGTCGCCCAGTCCGGGGTGTCCGAGCTCAACGGAGGCCGTTAGGTGGACGGTCGCGGCCTGAGCTCGCGCGCCGTACAAGCGGAGCATGGGTGAAGATGAGCAAGCGAGCCGCCGAGCGGGACGGGACGACCTCGGACGCGGAGAAGACGAGCCAGCACAGTGACCTGTCGCTCCTGCTCGCGCCGGAGTTCGAATTACCGTCGACAACGACGACGATGTCGGACTCGAGGACGACCAGGCGGTCCAGGCTCAGGGCCGTGGTAGGCGTCTGCCTCGTCCTGGCCCTGGCCGGTATGCTCTACCTCGGCTACTTCTGCCCCGATCACGTCTGCGCCCTAAGCAGCCGTGATCCCAAGGAATCCGCCAGAATCTCCGAGCCTCTTCTCTCGGGTGAGCGCCGCTCTGCTGCCAGTTCTATACTTACTTTATCTGCTTCCGCTCATCTTTTTTTTCGCGTTGTTTACGCGCGCGCTTTTCGCCTTTTTTTATCTTGGGCCACTTGCGAAGCTGCGCACCGCGCTTTAGTCCGCGATAGCCTAAGTACTTAAGAGAGCTGAGAATTTATTTTTTAGAAGACTGTGTAAACTGTTAGTCTGGAACTTTTCCAGAGATCGCTGCCTTTCAAGAATTCATATTTATGATAATCAATTCTTGAATTGAGCAATTTCAAATAGTTGCAATAATTTATTTGACCATGATAATGTTGAATTGTTTAACTCAAGATTGAGAAACTTAATTATTCCAAGTTTGTTGAAGCTAATGAATTTTAAGTTTAATCATTTTTTTTATACATTTTTTATCTCGATTAAGATCGCTTGAATATGCTAATTTACAACTTAAGTGCTATTTTCTTTTACGAAGAAAACTTGAATGTGGATTTAATGTGTTTAGGTAATACTCTTGGCCTAGGATCTAATTCACTTGAATTAGAAAAGAATAATTTTTTGCCGGTACATCCTGCTTTCAAACTGCAGAGCGTTCAAGGAAGTCTTGGCTATGATGATGTCTTTTTAAATGATACCTTTCAGTTTGATATCAATGCCCACGATGTGATGGTTTTCCTGCACATTCAAAAGACTGGTGAGTTCAATGAATTTATTTTAGTTCTCGCTATTTTTAATTTAATAGTTATTAAACGAACATAATAAGTTATTTTATAAATATCTAAATATTTTCTTCAGTATTTAAAGTTACATTTAAAATTTATCTTTTAAATATTTATCCTGTAAGATTTTTATTTAAACTTATATAATATTGTTGTAGGCGGTACTTTGTTTGGTAAACATTTAGTTCGAGATCTTGATCTGCAAAGGCCATGTTCATGTCAAAGGCGACGTAAGCGTTGTTCCTGCTTCCGTCCAAACCGAAACGAAAATTGGTTGTTTTCAAGGTATTCCACTGGATGGAAATGTGGATTGCACGCTGATTGGACAGAGTTGACAAGTTGTGTTGATTCTGAATTGAATAAAATTGAAGGAGATAATGTTAAGCGAAGATATTTTTACATAACAATAATTCGAGATCCTGTGGCAAGATATCTTTCAGAGTTTAGACATGTGCAAAGAGGTGCCACATGGAGAGGTGCTCGTCACTGGTGTGGTGGTACTCAAGCTAACATACCTCAATGTTATTCAGGTCCTAATTGGAAGGGAGTAACTTTAGAAGAGGTACATATTAATTCGCTGTTTTATATTAGTTTTTAAAAATTATAATTTTTTTTTTAATTTTAATTTTGTGTATAATTTAATATTATAATTTTTTTTTCAGTTTATGGCCTGTCCTCATAATTTAGCAAGCAATCGGCAAACGAGAATGTTGGCAGATCTATCCCTTGTTGGATGTTATAACTCATCACTTAATAGTATGGATCGGGATCGACTCATGTTAGCTAGTGCAAAACGTAATTTAAAATATATGCCATTTTTCATGCTCACAGAAAATCAGAAGGTAAGATTTTCTTTTGTTTTTAAATTTACTTACAAGATTTTTATACTTTTATTCTTTTTATCTCTTAAAAATTTTCACCACATTCAAGTTTATAAAGTTATTTTAAGACTCCTCTTGAATGTGTACTTTAACATAAATATTTGTCTGAATCCCAGCTGCACTGTGCTATTTCTCTGGAGTTTGACTCTTCGTATTCCTCCCCCCATTGTATATTTATTTTAAACTGCAGCATACCCTGCTTAATCACACATACCCTGATGTTACTCATGCTTCAACCTGTTTTTTTTAAATCAAAGTTCTATAAAAAAAAAAATAATTTTTTACTATTTGTATTAAATTTTATGGATTCATATTTCGCTCAAAATTATTTTTTTACACATTATGCTTAAATTAGATCTTTTAGCCATTTCTGGCATATATGCATCACAGAAGTAAATGTAAGAAATGCCTCTGATCATATGTTTAATTCTTATCTTTGACTTTACAATTTCCATGAGATCAGATGGGACACTTCATTTTTACTTCTTATGTACATAATTTACTAAGTGCTCTCTCATAAGTTTTTCAATTATTTAAATTAAACTCCTGGATCTGCACAAATCCAGTGTTTCTGCTACAGCATGAATCAAGAAATGATTCATTCTGAGTATTCATCATTATCTAAAAAATATTTAAATAATTTTGGAATCTTTATTAGGTAGGACAATATTCTTTTGAAGAAACCTTTGGAATGAGATTTGCTGTTGCTTTTGAGCAACATAATGCAACATTAAGTGCTGCAACCATGGCTACACTAACTTCAGAACAACTAGACGCCGTTAGAAGACTCAACAAATTAGATCTTGAACTGTACGAATATGCAACAAATCTTGCTCTTCAAAGGTTTCGATTTCTGCGAGATCGCGATCCCTATTATGTTCAACGATTTCAACATTTGGGTGAGTTACCATCAAGGCAAAGTGTTACTGAATTCAACTGGGACTCAGTGATTGAAGATACAACAGATATTGACTAGACTTTCTGTATAACTAACAGAAAGAGCACAAAGAAAACTTTGTCCCTTGTCTATCTTGAAAGGGATAGCATACATTTCAATGAAAAGTGTTACAGTTTTCTTTACATTTGTAAATTTTAACTATTTATCTGCGCAACACAGCTCAGTGAAAAATTTTTTGTTTGCGTGGTTTTAACTAGGGAGATAACTTAATTTTTTTACGAATCTTTGATTCTGTTTTTTTTTCTTCTCATAAGAAAATTCATATATACGCTAATTTCATACTAAGAAGAAATTTCCATTAATGCTGCTGGATGAAAAGCTTCATCAAGTTTTCTAGAAATTTTTGGACAAGACCAAAGAAAAGTCGGAAATATGTAGGCCCGATCTTCGATACTTATTTTGTGACTGTTTTATAAAAAACAGTAGCTGATTATGTAAACAAAGTATTACTTGTGCGAATCTATTATTATTTTAGATCTGAAAAATCAATTTTTCATCAAAGTTCTTCCACTTGTGCGCACATATGTTTTGTTTTATATGATTATTAGCGCTATATAGTTTTGTAATTTGTTAAAGTATTTTAATACAAAAATCGAAATTTTTTTTTAAGGATTGCGAATATTTTTAGTAATTTACTGAAGGATTTTTTTCTTTTTAAAAGTTTAGCAACTGCCATTACTTTTTAGTGCTTAGATGTGCCATTCATTCATTCCTAATTTCATTAGATAAATACTAAATTGTTAAAAATGAAACATTTGAATTACTGTTTCTTACCTCCTAAATTACTTAAAAGAACTTTGAATTGGAAATACAAATGTACCTTTCACATTGATTTATATTCTATAATATATGTGTGATAGTGCAAATGAAAGCTTGAGAAGTGGAAAAATTGTGATATATATATGAACTATGTTAATGTACTTTATCTCCAAAGGTCTAACTGCAAATTTAAAGCAGTAATTAAGAGGCAAACAGCAAATGACTCAATATCAATGTACATACACAGTTTATCTTCAAGGCCGAATTTTCAATTAATTTTGCTCTTCCAGATTAAAATTTTAATGTCAATAATGTGATTATTAATTACAAATCGTGTTTAAAATATAGATTTTTTATACACAACAATATCAGAAGAATGTTCATATTACTTCTACATGTGTATGTCAAGAATTGCTATGAGTCATGAACAAAGTCAATCATGTAGGTGTATTGATGATAGGGCCATACAGAGATCTCAAAACAGTGAACATTATTGTGCACATTAACGTTTACCAGTAGTTTTAATTATTCATTTTTTCATTAAATATATTGAAATTAATCAATTAATTTTGTATATACAATCAAAATAATCAGATGTGTAATTTAAAATTTAGCATGTGTTATTATAAACATAACGCATTTTAATGACGATTTTCTTAGATTCATAAAAATTGTTGTATTTTATGGTTATCATATATCATTTATTTGATTTTTTAAATTCTAAAAAATACAAGTAAAAATATGGATTTTAAAAGTAAAGGTATGGTGATGTACTGTTGCAATCTTTGATCAAGAGTGATTTGTAAATGATTTGATAATACTTAAAGTATTTTTAATCCAATATTTTTTATAAATATTACTTGTCACTGTACAAATTTTACAAATATTTGTAATTTCTTTGCAGTACAAGGGACAAATTGTATTTCAAAATAAATATCAACATCTAAACAGCCTAAGTTTTATGTAAGTGAAAATATGAAAGTTGTAAACGTATAAAATAACAATTAATACTCACAATGAACGTTGGTACGTGCAATAAAACTATAGGTTACCAGAGTAGTTATTTCATACAATTGGGATACGACATATAATTGTAAGATAAAAAAGAAAATATCTTTTTAATACTATTAATCAAATTTTTTATCAAGTGCGATCTTTGTAGGCTAAGTTATCAGAAATCATCAATAATGTTAACAAATTTTATAGTTATCTCTTAGAATCGGTATAAATTAGTTTATCTAATCATGTTTTTCAGCCCTTTTAGTGATTTAAATATCAGTCAAAGTTTCTTTAGTTTAAAATCCTGTCAATTAAACCAGTGGTAATTTTGAACATACACATTAGTAATGATTAGTAATAATAATAAACTGCTAATATCGTAAAAAATTTTTAAAATGGATTTTAAACTAAAGTGTATATTAATAATTATTATTTCAATGTCAAAAACGTTTTAGTATGTTTTAAAGATATTGATAATCTTAAGGACCAAAGATTCAATTACATTTTAGTGAGCTTTTCAAAAGTTTACTATACAATCATATTATATTTAATTTGTTAAAATTATTTTGTAAAATCTATATTTTTTTTAAGTTACCGTAAAAGAAATTTATGTAAAGTGTGACTAATAGAAACTCAAAATGTTTTTTACGTCGCATTATAATAATAATTCAATGTTAACTAAACAGATCATAAAAAAACTATTGCACATATGACTTGAGCAGGTTTCAAAATACCATGACAGTGCCATAAGTGGATCCAAGATTCACTCAAAAACATAAACAGCATTTGAAATGTAGTATTTAAATACATAATGGTATTGGCAAAACTAATGGCAGACTGAGGGAGTATGCAGCCCACTTTTATAATTCCATTGAATGATCAAATTTAATAAAATTCGTTGTAATTATTAAAGTTGTTATAAACAGGCAAAAAAATATTATGTTTCTAACAGGGTGTTGCACTTGTTTAGAGTAGTTATTATCTGTCCATTAGGGAATGTATTTTAAGAAAGTCAAATTTAAGACAGATCGTCAATGAACCTTTGACATATGCCTAATGAAGCAAACGAAAGGTCTAAACCTTTTATATCTTGTTTAAACAAATGTAAATAATGTACCGAGTAGATCTAAGTATTACTGAATTAATGGATATAAATAAATTCGTATATAAAATTGTGTACACATATAATTATATTTAAGGTTTCAGTATACTATTATAAAAATAAAAAATATATAGTTATTGTAATACAAGACAGCTTGATAAAGAGCTGATTCAATAATTATGTAAACGTTTTAATAAATCCTGAGAATTCTCAAGTGTCTGATTTAAAAATACTTTTCCTACTTCTTCATGAATGTTGTAACAAAAATAATCATTTTGATTATGCCTTAAATAGATCATATATTATACAGACAAAGTTGTCAGTATCAACATTAGATTTGTTATATTACAATGCATTAGACAATCTTGCATTATTAAATATTCACACACTGGTTTCATATTTGCACTTAATTAATACATAAATTTGTTCATTGCTAGAAAATGCAAGCATGGAGCAATACCAAGGGAAAAGGAACTTACAAAATAATCTGCATGATCAACATTTTACTTAGTTTTTTTTTTAATGATTCCATTATTAAAAGTGTTCAGTTCCCAGGTATTGATTATGCTTCAATGTGAACCAAAAATGTTAGTCACATTGTTAAAATGTACATGGATGGATGATTGGAAGGAATGTTGTTAAATAAAAATGCATTAATTTACTAGAGCAATGACTGCTCTAACATAATTTTGTCAAAGCCCATCGGAGGACTATGAGCAAAATTTTCTAAAATAAAATCTAAAATAGCTCCATCATCAACTGCAAACAATAAAAATATTTATAATTTGTGCATATATAGAAATCTAAAAAGTTAACTGTATGATTAATGCATTTACCGTAAAGTATAGGATAGGTTGTTCCTTTGATTCCCATAACTGGGGCTTCCAAAGATTTACCATTTAAATAAAAACATAATTCTACATGGTCGTAAGAAACACCCTGCAAGTCAAGATATAAGTGTACTAAAGTAATGACATTTGAATAATTCAGTAAAACTGTAAAGGAAACAAAAAGTAAAATTTACTCACAATAATGTCTCCTTCCTGAGCCATATTTTGAACTTTATGCAACTCTTGCTGGTTATGTCTTATTATGCCGTCTGAATTTAAAGCCCAACTTTCAACATCTGTACCGCCAACAGTTGTATCAAGATTGGTAGATCTTGTAGCAATGCCTACTCCCCAGATACCTTCTTGTTGTATTTTAACTTCAAAATAACTTTTACTTTGCACTAGGGGAGCATTACCCAACACTGCTCCGCGACCACAAACTCTGCTCCCATTTTTAACTACAACTACTTCTGGTCCTAAAAATTAAAATTATTATTGATTTAAAATGATTCTTTAAATGAACATGATCAAATAACCAAAAAATATTTGTTTTAACATTTACCCGTGTAATTTGTATCCAAGCCTATAAAGTTTTCCTCCTTCATTGGCTCATGCTGAGCCATACCAAGTCCGAAATTGTCGAAACAATTTCTGAAGCAGGAAAACATTGTATCCATTGTAATATTTGGCACTTTATCTTATCATATTCCTCACGAAACTATGGTTTACTTAAAATAATAAGCATTAATTTATAAAAATCGGTTAATTCATGATATAAGCAATCATTAAAAACCGATATCTACTTAAACAAAGATCACAGAATCGTTGCACTGCACTACTTAGTATCGCGGCAACTGTCAGAAAAGCTTTCGACGCGTGTGCGATGATGTGCGAGCGTGTAAATACAAATACATAGGAACCCAAGATTACAAGAAAATGGCTTCCATTCACATACACAGCGCCAATCGATAAGTATACACGACTTTCAACCCAATGTTAAAAGATACTTTATCTTTAGCCGATAAGTATGTTTAAAAGCTTTTAAAGTGTTAATTTTTTGCCTTTAACAATTCACGCAATATTAAAGGTTTTACAAATTGCATTCGTGATTTTTAAAATAATTTTCAACACTATAAGGAATATTTGAGATATTTAATTATTACTAATTTAATAGACTATAAAAGTAACATTAATTACATTAAGGATAATGGGATTATTGGGAATTTAAAATATAATACAATGATTGGTACCAAAATGGTGATTTTTTTATTAATAGTATTTTACATTAAAAATTTAAATTCTGCTTGGGTACAGCATCTGCAACAAAAATAAAATCAAATATTAGTAAATTTTAATAAATTAGATAAAATTACATATTAAATCTTTTTATTAATTTAAATTATTTACTTAATTTAAAGAAATTAGTTGTAAATCATTTTGTATAGTACAAATTGATAAGGAAGTAATTTTTTTTCCATGCTAGTGTTTCAAATTTTTATATATTTTTAAAATACTTACAATCCTAATGCGGTGACCCATAGCTTTAGCTGGTAAATTCCTTTTGAACTTGGCTCGTACTGATCCGCTAGTACCATGGGGACGAGTTACCTTTCCCCAGATAGCCCTGACTTTCGTCTTTTTTGTAGGTTTGCCGGGAACCGGAGTCTTATTCTTGGCCTAAATAAATTATTTAAAAATTAATGTATATTTTTACAAAAAAAAATATAGATTTTGAAGACTAATTATTAATATATCTACACTGATAACTAATATTGATACAACAAAATATACAAATATACAAAGTTAACAAAATGAAATTCTAATAGTTAACTTATAATCTGTATATTATTAAATTGAAAGAATTAATTTGTACATTTTAAACATACCTTGTATACATAAATACATCTTTTTCCAACATAGAATTCGGAATCTTCCTTTGCCCTGGCTCCTTCAATTTTCAGCAGGGCTGTGTGTTCGTGCTGGTTTCGAAGACCTCGCTTGTAACCAGTAAAAATGGCCTTGGCATAGAGACGACCATGCCTCTTGAAAGGCCGCTTCTTTAAGGCGACGGGTTCTGTTGGCTTTTCTTTAGGCTTCTTGACAGCCTTTGGCTTTTCCTTAACTTCACCTTTGTCCGCCATTTCGGTTCCTGAAAAATTTATAAATGAGTTACTTGTTTTTGAGCTTCTGTTCAAAATAATGAAGATATTGTTCGACTTTAGTGTCTCATATTATTGAGACAGTATGTGCACACAAAGTGTAGAAAATGAAGGTTATGTATACAAAACAGGTTAGAGTTGTAGACACTCAACACTTTGCTTAAAAAACAAATTTTAACTTTTAAAAATTTACTCGCAACTATTAATTATGCAACAAACAATAACAATCAACCAAAGTGGACTTGCAACACTATATTTTTTTGTTTTTCACTGTTTTAATACAATTCTACTGAAGAGTACGAGAAAGACGCATGAGGTCCGGTTTGTAATCCACAAGAATCAATGTGAAAAAACAAAAAATGTAAGACAAAAGCACAACCGAACTATGCAACAAAGATTACTTTTACATATTTTGACAATATTTTTGTGAAAAATTGCGTAAATTATTGATCTTTTTAATAAAAATCGTACCGTCGCTCGTCTCTCACAACGTACCTGACGTGTACCGCGGATGAAAAGAAACAGGAAACACTGCGATCCTCGCCCTCTATTGGTTAGAGCCAAAATCCACTACTGGGAGCGCGAGAATCAAAGCGAAAGCCGATAAAGTCGGAGAGGAAACTTATAATTGTTATCAACGACCGCTTTTACTCTATCAATAACATTAATTCCTGGAATTTAAAGAAACGATATCAATTTAAAAATTTCATTTTAAATACCTGCAGTTTTCCATAAACTTGTAAATTCACTAATAGTAACTTCGTTTTTTACGCACTATCAAAGTAGGTATAGCTATGTAAAATAAAGAGTAATCGACGTCTAGGAGGAATAATCAGTAAGAAATCATCCAGAATCAATTGACGGTCACTCGTCCTAAATAAAATGAAAAAGTTAATCGATCGGACGTCAGCGCAGAAGCGCGTCAACCGAACGAAATCGCAAACGAAATTTGTGCGTGCTCACGCGTTTACGCACGCGTATGATTTCCGCGCGGCACGAATGCGGCCGAATGAATAAAAAAGTTCGGGACGTGCAAAAATTTTCATCGTCGGAGCGAAAAAAATGGCCGCCTCGTTAGCGCGTCAGATTTTCCTGTCGCGTCGTCGCTAACGACATTTGAGGCGGCCGCAAGCGCCGCTCTCCGCGCGTTGTGTCAAAAATCGTTTTGGAGAACTCGTTATGCCGGGGCGTCGCGGCCCGCCGGGATTCATTTTTTCGCGCGCTGACTTTTCTCGTTATTACGCCGTTCGATCAACGCCGCGCGCCTTAACGACGGCGATGTGCCCTTTTTCCGTCCCGCCCCCGCGACGATAATTAAATGTCGCGACTGCGCCGCGATTACTTTTTCGCAATTTCACCTTTTCTTATCGGACGCACTTACTTCGTCAACGTATGATTATTTGTCCGACTGTTTTGAACATTTCGCGTCCGTTGCACTTTCGGTTTGATCAATGTTTTACTGCAAACGATTAATGGATAATAGTTTAATTAAAAATACTATTTTTAAAGAGTAAATTGAATGTCGATAAAGGGAATAATTGGAATTAATTTAACTAATTACGCACTATATTGATGCATTAAACATCCCTGCTTCCATTGAAAGCTGCAAATCAATTTAAGTTCGGTTGCACCTTTAAAAAGTTTTGTTTGAAGGAAGAAGTTGTAATTAAATTCGGCCATTATCTATTGAATGGCCACGGCGAGAAACATCAATATTCATTAGCGCATAATCCCGACCGCTAAGTTGCCGCCAGCAAATATCATTATTCATATCACTCGCCGCAATATATCAAAATTAAACATTCCACAATCCGTCTGTCTATTAGTCTTCATTCCGACTACTCGCACATTAGACAAACCTTCATTAGCGCATCGCAGTACAAGGTAAACAAATACATAATATTGCGAAAACCCTCGTTTGTCCGTCGTCAATAATCTCTCTCTCTTTCCTACATAGCTGCTCGTATTCCGATTATAATTTGCTTCCATTATAGAATCCACCATATTCATTCTGCGAAATCAACATTTTTTCCGAGATTACGCCAACTGATACAAAATAACCGCGGAAAGCTTTCGAATTCATTTTGGTCGAAAATACCTATAGATTGCAACTGAAACCTATATTGTTACAAATTTTGTTACCCGGGATTCAAAATTGAAGTGGCGTGCATAAATTCAAAGATACGCACACCTATATTAATTCCACGGTGAAATGCGATATTTCGAAAATTTAATAAATACGGCGAACTGCAAAAATCAGATCGTTACATTTGATCCAGTTACACGGGAATGGAATTAAAATAACGTAATAAACACGGCGGACTGCAAAAACCGGATCGTTACATTTGATCCAGTTACACGGGAACGAAATTAAAATAATTTAATCGCTGGAGATCAGTCCCGTCGTTGCGGCGTGCTCGCGATCAAGGGGAAATAATTGCGGCCTCGTAGACGTCGCGCATCGCCGTCCGCCTAATTGGGCACGTCGATGCGCGGTCGGGGCGACGAGGCAGCGACACAGCGGAGCGTCTCGCGAAACAACGCCATCCATCTTCCGCCGAGCGGTATCCCCCGACGCGCCCGACGACGGTACACGCGTCATCCTTCGCTTATTGTGTTTCTCCCGATCGCAAGCTGCGCTCGCAGGCTCGCCCCGAATCGCCCGATCGATCCTCGAAAATTCGACTTTGATGGCGTCACATCCCCTTCCCAACGGACGAAAATAAGAAAGCCGAGCGCACGCGGCTACTCGAGTTTTCGCGAACCGGGAGGGATGGCATGGCTGGATTGACGGAGGACAAGGATATTGATTATTACCGCAATGCGATATTCAGGGGGATCAGTTTGAGGCTTTTCTACGTTTGTAAATCGATTGTTATTTGTTCAATCCACTGGATACTGATTCTGTGTTGCGGTTATAAATTGCTGAAATTAATTTAATAGATGTTCGCTTAAAAGCTGGTAATTAAGTCAAAATTATTAATTGCACGCTTTAGCACTTTTGTTCAGGATGAAAAATGAGGTGCTTTAAAAGTAAATTGGAATCATTAATGTAAAAATGTAAAAGGTAGACTGCTGTAGAATCGCAAAAAATCTGAGTTTTAAATTGTCTTCGTTCCTTCACTCTAGACTTTGGCATTGTAAACTAAAGTACTTAAGACGAAGAAATTGTCATTTCTGCAGTAACTAACGTTGAGCTCTTTAAAGTGCAATTTTATCTCGGGAATCCTCCAATTTTTACTGCCCTTAATTTTCTTACGTTTTTTAATTAAAAAACAGCTTCGCTGCCGAATAAAAGGGAAAAAAATTGTAAATTTTGTTAACGCTCAAAACTCCGCGTACAGCGACTGAACGTCTCGGGCGAATAATGCACGTGACAGCGAAATAAATGCCGGCAACAATTTGACGTCTAGCAAATTGAATGAACCGCAGTTTGAGCGCACAGTAGCGTCGCGCCGGCATGGATTTCATTTAGGCGAGTAGCGCGCGGCTAAACGGATTTCTTTAGAGGCACGTCACGGGCACGCGGGTGCGGGGAAGCGACTGACATACGCGAAGGCGTAACGCGGCAACTTAAACGTTTTAAATGTCAGCGCGCGACGCGATTCGAGCCGCGCGGACCGGCTGCGAGGCGCATCATGCGGAGTCGCCTCGGCGCCCCGGTGCACGTATTGTATTAATATCGCGCATATATGCCGGGCCCGGTGCGTCTGGGTTTCGGATTTGCAGCTCGCGAGCTCCGCATAACGCGTTGCCCGAGTGTATTCTATGAATGACAAACAGAGAGGCGCGCGCGATCTTCGGATGCGCGAGTCTGCTTTCCCGCCCTCCCTCCCTATGTAGCTCTCTCTCTCCCTCCTCGTTTTCTGCGAGAAAGCTGATAAGACTATGGAGCTCTCTCAGAGGCCTGACTCCACCGAGATAGTCTTAAATGTCTGCCGCAATACCTTTTGCGGCGAATGTCGGCGAAGTATCTGAAACGATAATTGTAATAGCGCCGTGCGCATGCAAAGCCGGAGATGCAACGAGAGTTTCTAATTCCGCCCGCATCCGCTGCGTAAGTGCGCGCGCCCTATTTAATTCCCGCGACACTTTGGGAATTATCCCCGTTTTTTCCTTTTTCCCGTCACTTTTGAAATTGAAATCTTTTCGCCATCGGCGGCAGAGTTTAATGGATGGAATTTCGGCGCGCCGGGCTGCCGGTGGAATAGATTAAAAGGCCCGACTCCTCGTCCCGCGTACGTTTTCGCGGCAAAAGTGCCGAGGCGTAATGAACGAGAAAAAGTATCAGAGAGCAGTTTTAATAAGACAAGCTGCGGCGGATAAGGAATCCGTTTGATCGCGGCTAACTTTTGCCGCTCGCTGGCGAAACGAGAATGATCCCGTAAAAATTCATCTCCCATTCGGGGCCTCCTCCGCGTCCGATATACGAAAGTTGCGCCGTAGTCGCGGAGGGAGAAGGAGCGAAGACTCGCAGACAACGCGGAAAAAGCGAGTTTGAATTATTCAGGGTTTTTCAAGCTCGCGTGAGAAGGAGGCAGGGCGGGCGGGAGAAAGGGCGAGAGATAGTTTGCGGAGAATCGAAAAGCCCGTAGGAGAGAAACTGAAAAAAAAGCGCGAGGGTGGAAATTTAACTTGGAATACAATCGCCGCTGCTCGCTCGCCTCTCTTTCTCACCCCCGTCGGCTCCCCATGCGCGCGGCTTTCTCTTTTTTCCCTCCTTCCATTTTCTTTCTCTCTCGCGTTCCAGCTCGCGAGCGAGCTCGACGCGAGGATGTCCATAGAATTTCAAATAAGGGATCTATGATTATTAGCTATGAAACAGCTGCTATCAATATTGCGAGGATTTCACGGTTATTTGTCAATATTCGGAGCGGAAGCTGTAATGAATATACTTGTTCTAATAGTTATTTCAGTGATACCGTTACGGTTACTGTTATATCGATAATTGTTTGACGTTTGTTGCTTGCAAGCAATATGCTATTATGTAACACTTGCTTTCAGCATGAGAACAATTAAATTGTGTAAAGCTAAATTGTATGTATAGAAGCATAATTAACTATTATACTAAATTTTGAAGAACCAAGAATAATTTGGAAAAAGCGAATGAGTTATACGTTGAAAGGTCAAAATTTTAATTTTTCAAAAGAAGATCTATGCACGATCATCGTACATGCACCCCGGCGATCTTCCTTTTTTTCCTCTGATCCGCCTAATTAGACGAGCCGTTAATTACGCGAAAATTAAAATTTCAGAGCCTAATTAGAAAAAATTGTCGCGGCGAAGGAGTCGAGGAAAAAATTATTCCCTGCGAATAGAAACGCGCGCTTTGCGCCCCGGTCGATCTAGCCGCTGATGGCTCGTTAGAAAGAGCTCGCCAGCGTCCCCTCCTTCTTGTCCCTCGTCCGGGATGAAATATTTTCGCGCTGCGGCTCTTGGCCTTTTCAGCCGCTGGTAGAAGTGCGCCGCTCTCGCGATGGGAATGAGAAAATGAATTTCGCGTCGCACTCACCCCCCGACGTTCCGCAGGCGGATGGCCAGCGAGCACGTTCCGCTTTTCGCCGATTTGCGAATGCGTTTTATCGCACTGCGGTCGCCAAGAGAATAAAAAAAGCGTCGAACCTTCGGTCTGAAATCTCGAATTTAGTTTAAATCTGAGTGATTGACACTTTTTTTATACCATTTTTTGCTCTTCATTGTTGCGTATATTGATTTCATTAAACATATCGATGCGATGACAAAGGTTTTTCCCGAAAAATCTCAGAGAATGCAAATTATCGTAAAAGCCTTAAATTAAATCTTTCAATTATTTATCCATTAAATTGTTGTTCATTTTCATTTTATCAATAATATTATAAATTCATTAAATATGTATAACGCACTCATCATGTCGAAGTAGTTTATTAAATATAATTAGGAATCGGTACTAATACGCGCAATCTTTAATAAATACAAACAACTTATTGAATATTTATGTCGTCATATGCCCCCTCATGAAAAATCGAACCCAGTCTTGGAAAGTTGCGAAAGACCGAAAACAGAAGTGAACGCTGATAAAACGCATTGACTTCGGCGCGGCCGCGCGGTGGTGTAAGGAACGCTCGGTGCCGATCGGTTGCGGGAAGATATACAGCGTCGCGGATGATGGATTCGCGCGGACGCGCATCTTTCCCCGTCGGGGTAAATAAAATCGCGCGCGCAAAAATTCGCTTTATAGATTTGACATAAAATACCCGCGTGCACGCCAGCCCCGCGGCTCGGGCCTCCAGACATAAATATGTAGGCGGCGCGGAGACGCTCGCCCCGATACATACTTTATATCGAGCATAGATTTATGACGGCATTCGAGCAGATTTCCGCGGTGGATTTTCACTGTAGCTGCTATATATATTTCAGTTTATGCACGCGCGCATGCATACCTAGTCCGTTTCGCCGTTACTCGCGCGACGTGTGCGTGCACGCGCGCTCACCTAAATTTCCCGTTTCTCTCTCTCTTTCCCTGCGTGGCTGCACGCGTGCACGCACGTTACGTCTGCATCGCGTCTTACGGTGCGGCGTCGGCGTATTTGCCCTCGTCATGCACACGCTCGAGATCTCCGATAAGTTGATGCACCAACTCGCGCTTCGTTCGCTTAACGCGCGCTACCCCGATTACACCTCCCTTTTTTCTCTGCCTGTCGAAGCGCCTTACTAAATACTCCACTGGAGTGGCGATAAGATCGGAGTGCAGTTTCGCCCTCCTCCGAGTCTGCTCCACCGGCTTACATAGGCATTCGCACGTGAGGCAAGACGGCTAGATACGTACGTGTGCGTGGGCCGTGCGCGCGTATTGACTGTACGTAAACTCTGTTGCTCCGGGCAAGCATCGAATGCGCGCGATTGGATCGCGCATTTCGCCTTGTAGCGTGTTTTGCGACTTTTCTGGCTGTGTATATGTGCGTAAGCGCATGGCCCTTTTTTTCTCCTTTTTTTTAAATCATTTACGACCTCATTTCACTGGGCCATGAATATGTTAATGGGTACGCTGAAGTTATTGACTTCTCGGAACTGCTTGCGACGTAATTTCTTTCCCTGGAAATCGTAATGTTTCGGTAATTTCGATCCTGCGACTTTTCCACGCGAATTATGAGTACGGGTATCGATTTTAATTATTACGAGGGAAGCGAGCTCGCGCGGCCGACCGGATCCCGCCGTTACTACTTAAAGTACGCGACTGCATTATTTTTGCGCGCTCGCTTTTTTGTTTCCTTTTAGTAATCCGGCGTTCCTCGCAATAAGAACGCAAGGCGCATTTCATACAGTCAAGACTCGCCAACAAATCAAGAAATAATAAAAAGCCTTCGAAGCCGAGAGCAGGAGACGCGCGCAATTTAATTTCGTCAAGAGCCGTTCGTTCCGCTTTCATCGTATAACGAATAATTTTAGAATCCCCGCTCGACTGTATACACTCGAGTCTACGGTGCGGAGGCTCGCGGAGCCGTTCGATCGAAATATTATTTGCTTCGAGATATTGGCTTGTCCCAATAGCTGCGCGAGAGAGCGAGAGAGACGGGGGCGCGTGCTCGTGTGTACGCGTCAAGCCGTCGATACACGCGGCGGAGGAGCGACTGCCACCCCCGTCGCGACAACAATGGCACAGTTTCTTTGACGAGGATCGGCTCAAAGACGCCCACGGTAATAGCGAGCTGCTTGAGAAATCCTAGACGATTAACTTTCTTCCCCTCCCCGCCGCGCCTCACCGGCTCATTCCCTCTCTTGCACTCTTTCGCCGGGCGGCCGCGCGATTCTCGCCCTTCCGAGTTTTCGCGTATCTGCTCGGCGGGATCAATTTCCTGCATTTTCGCCTCGTCCTCGGCGCCGTCGGCGTCTTCATCGTCGCCGGCGCCTCGGCTTTGCGGGTTATCGGAAATCCTCCTCATCCTACCTTCGGCTTCCCTTCTTACCGGCGTCCTCTCGCCACCACCCGCGCTCCCCCTCGTCGCGGCTCGTATCTCGCGCGCGGAAGCCGCGCGAAAGTCACCGCGAAAGGAATTTTTCCTTGGCTTCGGGTATATACAGGTATAGGGAGCCCGGGCCGCCGCTTGCTACCGCGCGCTCGAACAATGATGAATGTTGGCTGGCTCCGGGGTAGCGCTTCTTCATCGCGCGCGGCTGCTAGCTTTCCGCCGTCCGGGAGAAAGTGCCGAGGGTTCGATCTTACATCTTGCGCCTGCTTTACGGCTGCCCCCTTCGATTTCTTCACTCTTATTCGGATTACATGTAAATAAATCGATAGCGTTTTTTCTAATTTAGAATTTTTTTAACCGCAAGAAAATTGCGCAGTGGCATCTGCTGATACCCTCTGTGCGTTACGGCTGGTGAAAAACGGATACATCAATTTTACGAGCTGTACATTTTCGTTGAAGATTTTAGTCTTAATAAAGCGTAGTTTCTCGGTAGCAAAAATAATAAATTAACCCGATAAGATATGTCGTAACCACAATTTTTTATTTAAGTAAAATACATCACACAATATCTGAAGATAGAGCCCAGGAGAAATTTTTCTCTCTGGGTAGCTTCTCCTCCATTTATAAAATTTGAAATACTACATTCCTGCACGAAAGTAGAAAGCTCCGTTCTGAAAGAAAAAGGAAGGTCTGACAATGAGCGACGGCTGGATCCGGCTAAAAAATCCCGGAGAAAAGCCGCTAATGATCGAGATTCGCCATTACCGAGCAATTAGAGAGCGGAGAGTCGGGTGTTCGCCGATCATCGCTAGACCGCGAGTTAAGCCAAGACGGGGGAGGGCGCGGAGCGTCCGCTCGGCCGGCCGATAATAGAAAAGCCCAGAGCGCTCCAATTTGCTAAGAGCACTCCATTCGCCCTCGCTCGGACGCTCCAGCGCCCTTACGCTTCTCCACGTATCTTATTATGTTTGTTCCTCCGCGCCTTCTCTCTCGTTCGCGGCCTACTTCGCGCCGGCTCCCTCTCGCTCTCCTCTTGGCCTCCTCGCCCGATGACTCTCGCCGCCCCCCTTCTCGCGCCCTCTCGACGGCGGAATTGTGCTCGGCCGTAAAAAAGCATCGCCACCCGCGAGCCCCGAGTGCATGCACACGGTCGCGCGCCGTAAAATGTTTCATCTACTTATGCGGATTGCCGTGCACTGAAGACGCGAAGACGTATTCGCCCGCCCCCTCGTGGCCCCCTTTTTTTCTCGCTCGGCTTACGAATGCCGCCTTGGCAGTGTACGTTTTTATTTTAAAATAAATTGCATCGGCCTTTATTTTTACTCCTTTCGTATAGTATAACAGTTTGTTACGGAGAATAACAGTGGCATTGTTGCAAACGCGAGGTTTCTTCGCTGTAAAAGCTCGCGACTGCAGAAGGGGGAACAAAGCAAGAATGAAAAGTCGGAAAAACAGCGGCGAGCGCGGGAGTCTCGCCGAAAAGAGGAATGAAATAACGGCGCGGCAGATACCGGCGAAAATAAATTGGAAGCCGAACGGCGAAGCGGCGCGCAGGTAAACTAAGTGCGAGGACCGGGCCTGCTCTTTTTTTCGTCGGCGGCCGCCGGCATCGAGCGGCAAAAAACAAAGCCCTCCATTGATTCGAATCGTCGGGGGGCCAGTCTTTCTCGCGCTCGTTAAAATTAATCTCTCCTCCGGCGGCGCTTAATTGTCGGCCCGTTTATTTATCGGGCGCATTTTTCTCCGGGCGCCCGGGCTCGTTCCGCATAGCGGGCGCGCGCTGTCCCGCAAACTGTAAACTAAACGCCGCGGGAGCGGCTAATGGCGCGGCATTTGTCAGGTGGCGCGCGCGCAAGAGCGGAGATGCGAGAGCGCGCGGTGCCCGAGCGACGCGCGCGGTGTCGAGCGCCGCAGACGTGCGGCCGCTGACGCCGCCCGCCCTTTTAACGAGTTCACGAGAAATGTATTGGCTGGGGAAATAAGATGCACGAGCTGCTTCGCTAACTGAAACGTGCCAGTAATTGTTCAGCTTTTCTTTTTATCTGGTACTTAGTCCCCTGTAAACCAGTCATTTTTTACAGCAGCAGTATAGTTTTTTTTTCTTGCGTTCACAGCGAGTGCAAAGAATTAATTATGGTCTTCGCATTTCAGAGAAAATTTAAATAGATCAGTATTGCGAGATATATCCTTTACAGTTTTTTGGAGCTTGCAGTTCGAAAGAAGCACACTTTTCTGTGAAACAAAATTTCAGACGTTTATATTTGTTGCCCAGCAGCGTACATATATATTTTGCAAAATTTAAACTAGCCGTAAGTTGGTGCACGTACATGTCAAATGTAGCAGGTGTAACGGGGAAACGTTAAACAAGTTCGAAGGACTTCCGCGTGATCGCGAGACAGGTAAAATATCTCAAAGCTTGCGTGAAATTCGTTTCTCGTTTTCCGTCGCGAGCTTTCGTTCCTTTCACAACTGCGGAGACCTGTCGGGCCTCCGCACCTTTGTTCCGCGATGCCGGGGTAAAAAACATCCTCCGAACGAGTTACGCTGCGGTGTCGTCGGTCGGCGGCGATGCGAGCCTCGGGAGACACGTTTTCGATACTCGCACAATGGCCTTGCACTCGGAAAGTTCCGCGGCGGCCCAGGACTTTCGGCTCATTTCGTTCGAATGAAATTTCTCGCGCTGAACTCCCGCTCGGCCCCGTGGCCTTCGGCCCGGCGCGCACGCCCCTCGTTCAATACCTTCTTTATTCAGCGGCTCGAGCGATAAAACTTTGTATTTTCCCGTTCGGCTTCCCGGCGACGGCCCGGCCCCGTGGAAAGGCGCGCCTATAGAGAGCCGAGTGGATAAAGGATGGAGCGGGGAAGCCAAAGGGAGGCTGATTTAAACGCCCGTGACTTGGCAGCCCTACGGCCGTCTTTATTCTTTAATTCCTCTTTATGATCCCTCGACTGCCTTTTACGTAATCTCGATGGCTCACGCTTTTTTCCTGCCTCCTTTTCGTCGATTGCCGTCGGTTATTTCTGGAGGGAAATCTCGGCAAAGTGCTTCGGCAGAGCCTGTTGAACGACCTCTCTGCGGAGGAAAAAAAGAGATGGCCAGTGTCGGGGAGCGGCTGAATGTTTCAGAATAATTCGAAAATCGATGCCGCTAAATTGGACTGATAAGCCTAATTATACAGGTTTGCTTAAGCTTTGTATGTCTACGCGGACGCGATTCAAATATCGCGTTCTGTGGAATATGCGGAGAGCGCTGTAATCAATGAAGCGCGGAAACCGAGTTATCCTATTAATGAGTGAACACGCATTTCGAATTCGGACTAACAATAATTATTGGCGGTTCATCGTTTTTCTGTGCTTGACACAGGGTAATAATCAATTTTTCGCGATGAAAATTAGCTTATTGAAAATTTTTCAAAATATAGAAATATCGCGACAATATAATAACATGAATGCGACGTGAATATATGTGCAAATAAAACATCCCAGGGTTGTATTATAATAAGGTTAGGGAATTTTCAAACTTTATTAAAGGAGCATTCCGCAGGCGACCTTATTTTCATAACGATATTCAATATACGCGGTTATTGCCCAAGTTGAGAGATGAAACTTGCACGCGTGAAATTGTTCCCTATATTTACGCTCTCCCATTGTCGTCTAGCTGGCGCGCGACTTGTAAATTATTAAATTTCAATTCTCCTTAGGGGGATGGGCGCGCGGAAAGTGCAATGTCATTCTATGTTTTCAGCTCCGCGGGTGCGTGTGGCAAGGGAAAAATAAATTATACCTCGTGGCCGCTCGCACGACAGCGAAGACGCAAATTGCTTCGCATTCTTTCACTTATATTTAGGTGATTCCTCAATTTATTTACCCCTTACCCATTATGCGGATAAATGAATATTAATTCTGAAAAAAGTTCCTACGAACCGCACCTTCTTTCCTCACGAAAAAGTGGGGAGGGGGGTTTAGTTCGCGTACAGCGGCTTTTAGTCAATTATTATTTGAGCGAGGTAAACTAGGAGGTTTTTCCATTCCGTCCGCGAAGTGCATCCAAATCGATTTGGCTCCACTTCGCGCTGGAGTATTTTAATGAGAGGGGAGAGCGCTTGTTCTCGACAGCCGGAGAAAAGTGTTAATCAGCGCTCCCGGCTTCTTAATTAATTGCACCGTCCAACCGGGGTAAAGTGAGACGTTATACCTCCGCGAGCGTGCACTTTGACTTCCGATCGAAGACATCGACGCCCTTTACCCCGATAGTTCACCCCTTTTTTCCCTTTTTATTCCCTCCACCCCGCGCACCTTCCACCCCCATCCCTTTTCTTGTTATCGCCGCGCACATCAGCGCCGCTGCGCTGCGCGTTAAGTAACTACCCCATCTTTGATCTCATCTCCTTTTGCACGAACCCAAAGCTTTCACCGGCCGCCCACTCCTTTCAATCTTCTTATTTTCCCTCGCTCGCGCACCTCCTTTTTTCCTTTTGCTCGCTTTTGATTATATATACTCGCCTAATGTCACTTTAAAGCGTCGCGTATCCGAGATTTTTAATGAATTCCTCTCCTCTCGGCGAGGTGACGTGATTTTTGCAAATGTCATCTGCAAGTTTAATATTTGCTCGAAACTTCCGGCAAATCGACTTTGACAGTCATTTTTGCGCAATTTCATTGTTATACTCGCATTCCCGCTGTTTTTCAACAAACTTTTTACATTGCCCCTTGTTTGGCCTCCCTCTCAAATTTCATAACACTTGCGCAAACACAATTCCATTGCACATTTTCCGTTTTTTATCCCTCCCGCTTCGTCATAATTCTTCTTTAAATCGCGATTTGATTAAAAGTGCCGTTCAAACACAGGTTTCGAATCGCGTTTTTTTTAGCGAATATAAAAAGGCGACGTTCCTTTCACCAAGTTGGCAGAATCGGTCTACTTTAGCGTAGCGGGCATCTCCGCGCCGGGGCTCGTGGTGAATTGCGCGCGACTCGGCAGCCCGACGCGTATAACGGTCCTTTTATTGCTTCCGCCCTCGAGGTCGATGCGTACGGGCGCCCGATTCGGCGACTCAGCTATCTGGCCGGCTCGCCTCGCGTTCGCCTCTTCCCCGGGCTCGCGATATTTCAGCCTCGCGGGCCCGCGTAAATCTGCGCCTTCCCTCTGGCACGGCGCGCGCTGCCTTTGACCGGACGCCCACCCCTTCCCCGTGAAATGGCACCAATCTGCGACTGCAGCTCCGTTCGTTAAGTTATCGTTTACATCATCTACCCACTCGCGAGCCTGTACCTTTTGCACCGCTTCGTACTTTGCGCTTGCTTAGCAATTTTGCAGCAATTTACGGCTTGCAGCGACTGCATGTTTATACTTTACTTAAGACGAAAGTAAATCGAATTTTTTTTCAGTCAATTTACTTTAGCCTTTGCTGGTATGAATATTCTCTAGTTTACGAAACTTATGCAAAGAGTTGATTGATAAACTAAAACTTGGTATGTAGTTTAATTTTAACAAATCTGGCTTTAAAATTTCTCATCCGCGCAATTTAATTGTTGTAAGTTTTTAAATTAATAATTAATTATTATTTTAAATTATGCCTTTTAAACAGAAATAAGTAGAAACAAATACAAAACCGTCGAAACGAATATTACAAGTAATTTCTCGTTTGATAAACTTGCAAAGTTAAAAAAAAAAAGAAGTATTTAAAGAAACAAGCAACAAGTAGAAAATTTGAAATACTCGCGCATTACTTGACGAAATATTACCAGCGAAAGGTTCAGCTAAAACACAGAGCGTCATAATTGCTACGCATTTACTTCCGGCGCTTTTCGCGAGTAAAACATCTCGCTCAGCCGGAGCTCCCTTTGAAAAAGCCAGCTTACCGCGCGAAGCTCACGCGCCGCGGATGCCCCGGTTGATCGCGACGCTGGCAAGCAGTCGGCTGCTCCGCTCAAGCCGGCGCGCGCGCCGCTCGTAAGAAACTAGTTCGGGACGCGCATCATACGGCGAAGGGAATAGGGTGGGTTTTGTCCGCTCCCGGGACGCCCGCGAAGTATGCGCCGGCAAGTGTATATACGAGCTCTCGCGCGCGGGCGCGCCGGGGAAAAGTCGTGGCGCAGACAACGGCGCGCGCGCGGCAAACTTGTCGAGGCAGGGTAAACACGATTAATTTTCCGAACTCGCAACTCGCGCCCCGAGTAACCCCGGCCCTGCGGTATCTTAGAGCCGAGCCACCTCGCGATTGTTCAAAGCGCCGAGCGATCAAATTGCGTGCCCGCCGGCGGTGGGATTCTTATCTTTTTCTCTTTTCTTTCGCTCCAACTTTTTTATTGCGCTTGTGCTTAAATTTTAATATTGGGTAATTGTTAAAAAAGGTTTCTCAATCAAAAAAGTAAGTTTAACTACCTTAAATTATCTGACGCTTCCCTCAATCTTTTAGTACGATTGATAAGAAATATGGGGAAGTATGCGCAAGGCACATCGTGAAATTATATGTACAGAGGAATTGGCCTGGATCTTAGCGTACCGCGAGTTCCTCTGGTGAAATTCTCTTTTTTACACGATCTCGAATGCGACTTGCCTCCAGCATATGTACGCACGCTTCAGGAATTTTCAGCATGGCTTTGACGAATTCGGAGTCGAAAGTTATACGACTTTGGCATCCAGGTAAAATTCGATTCTCCGCACAATGCAATTTTTTATTTACCTGACATTCGCGTGTCACGCAAAATACTTGCGGTAGCTTAAGAATTTGTTTCAAGCAGTTATAATAAGTTGCGATGTGAATTAGGTTAAATTACTGCTATACTTCCAAGACTTGAAAGTAAGAGTATTTTTGTCAAATCGAAAAAAAAATTTAGGAAACGCCCAGAATAGCATTACGTTTCCCGTATATTTGGCTAAATCTGCATAGCATGAAATATGCAAAAGTAAATTTGATCGAATATTCAATAGATGCCAAATAATGACTCTGCCAAATCGATCGTGAAAACACGAAAAATCAGGCGGCACTGCGCGTCTTTTAATCGTAAATAACGAATCCGTCGATTGAAATTAATGCGCCCCTTGAAAGTGGAGGCCGCGCGGCAGGTTATATTACCGAAATTTGACGGCGCAACGGTCCAATTCGCATTCGGATCCATCAAAATGCAAACGAGGCCCACTCGAGTCCGACGCGAGAGGAGCAGTGTTTCCGCGCAGCGGCCGATGACAAAGCTAGTTGTCGGGGGGAGGGGAATCCAATAATTCCCGCAAAAACTATTGACCGAGCAAACAGTGTTTTTCTCGCATCCTGGGGCCGCGCGCGCCGCGCTGTATCGCCGGACAAAAAGCCGGCGGAGCGTCCATCGATCAGCGCGGGACGAGCCCCGGCGAAAGGGACAAGTGGCCCGAGTGGACGAGGCGATGCCGCGCGGCCGAGGACGCGAAAGACCGTCGATGAGATCAAGTGGCCGGCGCTGCGGCTGTCTGCCATTGTCAGCTGAGAGCGCGACCGCTTTGATCCCGCCCCTTACTTTCCGTCTGCGTGCGTTTACGCGAGATTCGACGACGCCATTCGAGATCGCCGGGATAATTGCTCCGAAATCGCTTGACGCCTCTTCAGGAACAGGTGGCAGAGAGTCGAGTGCCTGTACAGTCCCTATTTTAAATTCGATAAATCGATGACCCGCACAGTTTAGATTAAAATATTAATTAGAATTGAATATTGCAGTAAACGAGACAAAAACAATTATTATAGAAAATTATTCTGAATTTCCTTTAAGATAAGTCTTTTTCTAGTGCTTTTTTAGAAAATTGCTTTTTAAAAGCTTTATTCTATTAAGTCAAGAATTTCCAAATGATTTTATCTTCATATATGAAAGACGTTATCAAACTTATGATGTTGAATATAACCACAATTTCAAAATTACTGAACAATTTAGATATGCCTAGGTTGAAAAAATTTATATTTTTGCTTAAAAACGGATACACAATTCTCGTCAAATAATCTCACTGGGTATCGTTAACACTGTAGGGTACATCACCTATAACGGTCTCGCATAGAAATGTTGCGGATATGTCTGCAGCAAAGATGCGTCGGCTTACGCGTAAATACGACATTTCTGCAGCACATGGACCGCGCGTAATCTAATCCGTGAGATGCAGCGTCGACCATCTAAATCCGGTATGCAGTCTAATGGGTATACGCGCGAGTAAGCCGAGTTCAAAACGTGAGTAAGCCGAGCAAATACATAGGAGAGCAAAAACATAGGAGAATTTTCTTTAAGGATCTGCTTTAAAGGATCGCCACTTTTACGTGGTGGAAAGCCGAGGTCGAGCTTCTGCGCTAACGATTTTTGAGGTGATGAAGCTGCACGAAATATGTGCTTGATTTTCCTAGAATAACGTGAAAAGTATTTTTTAGAGAAAAAAACTGATCTGCATGTTCTATCAAACTAAACTGAAGATAGTTTAGATTCCACATTTTTTATAATACATTTTCGATTGAAGTATATCTGCAATAGTATTTGTATATTATTATAAATATTTGGGTGTAATAACTGCGTAAAATTATCTCGTTGATATATATTTTCAAATATTTGACATTTATATTTTGATTTAAAGTCTACAATTCTCACATCCGACATTGTCATTTAATCAGTGATTTATTCGAGATTAAAATAAAACAATGCGTTACGAAAATAATTTTTATTTATCACGTTTTATTTTGACAAATGTTAATTAAAAAGATAAACCATCGAGCATTGCACAAAAGGTAATAATTTATCGCCTCCGAGAATCTCACTGCAGCAACAATAAAACGCGCAAAGGTGTTTCACCCCAAGCTCACAAAAACCACGTCAAAGCATAAAGCAATCCAGAGAAAAAGGAAACAACGTAAATCATGGAAAATCCAGTCTTCGCGCAAAAACGAGAAAAAAAAGGGAAATTGAAAATCTTAATGAAAATAACGCTCTGCCGGGTTAAGCACGGTCGGTAGCTCGCGACTGATTCGCTTTCGTTAAGAGCGCGATAAATATCGTGCGTGTAAGCTTAATTTTATATCGGGGATTTTAGCGCGCGGTAAATTTCGTTAGCGGAAATTTATCAGGGACGCTGCGGCAATCTCCCCTCCCCTTCCGGTGATAAATAGCCGGCCGCTTAAAAACGTGCGGCGCGTCGACCCTGCGAGTAGAACGGCGCAAGGTGGAAAAAGGGAAGGACGAACAGAGGTGGGAGTGGGTGGAGGGAGAGAGGAAGGAATCGGTTAGGCGCGAATGTATAAATTTTGGGTGAGAGCCCCGGTGGCAAAGTTTTGCGAGCCCTCGGCGCGCGCGCGACAGAGATATGCGAGCGGCCTGCATCGCGGAGCAAGTGCCGCACGGACCTGCAATTCGGCTTTTTCCTCGTTTTCGCTTGTTATTCCAGTCGAATTTTGAATTCCCCGCCGAAGTTTACTTTCGCGTTATCAAAAGGCAACTTTGCCCCCGCCGCGGGGATCTATTCCGTCTATTTACGGGGTAGTAACGTAAGCGCTATAATCTTTCGCAATTATCGTGCCTCACGATTTTCCTCTCACCACGACCTCGTAGCAATTTTTCAAATTTACATGCAGTATGAGAAAATTTTATGTTAAGGGAAACTACGTTTCCTGCCTGGCTTATGAATTTTTACGAATACAGAAATAGATGTGCAAATGAAGGATGACACGACAGCGCAGTAAAGGAAGAACAAGAATTTTTAACGAATTCATCCCTAACCATCTCATACCAGAACTTTTACGCATCTTCCTTTTGTACGTCACGACCATTTCGCTCTGAATTCCTTTCTCTTCTAAAATTAAAGGATCCAATTACAATTGCAAACTTATTCTCCCATTAAACTAAAAGAAGATTTAAGTAAAAAAAAAAAGAACGGGGTAGGAGGGGCAACGGCGAAACAAGAAACGGTGCGCCGTTTAACTCCGGCGCGGCGCAGACGTACGTGCCGGCGGGTCGTGGGGGGCGAGCGAGGCTCGTAAGTAAGAAAGGCGCTGAAAGGGAGTCGCTTCAACGCGCCGTTCCGCGCTCGCAGTCCATTCGCAGCGGAGGTCGGCGGCTGCGCCGGATTTAGTGGCCGGGGCGGGGACAGGAAACGAATAGCGGTTGACAATGATTAATTAGAGGGAAGCGCGGTCAGGAGCACGGGATTTAACGCGTCGCGCGCCCAGGGCACTCGGGCCGCCCCCCTTGAATCCTCTCTGCTCGGCGCGCGTATCGTCACGGCTGTATTAACGACTCGCAAATGACTGCCGCTGCGCCCGACCTGTGTACTTGCCACGTCGCCGCTTGCGGACGTGCACGGCGGAAATAATGAAAAGACCGGCCGGCCACGATGGGTATCGCTCGATTTGCGCCGCGCGTACGACGACTATAAACGAATGATAAAAATGCGCGGGATTTATCGCTCGACCGGCTTCAAGTAGACCAGGTCTGATCGTATCTGGATTGAACTACTGTATACTATTTCCATGTACTCCATCTAGTTGCGTTATTCATAGGCTTCATTTTTCTGTTATTCATGATATTCATATCTGTTTCAGTTCGACTACTAGTATGTGCGAGTTAAGAGATAATCGATTTGATTATTAGATATATCGTGTGCAAGGATAAAATAGGACACGTGCGAAGAAAAACATTTTTTTATGTCAATTAACATTCTTCTACTTTTTTAGATAAATATATATTTCAAATAGTTTGCGCCTTTGTTTATTGTAATATTGTGTTTTAAAATTATTTAATCTGTAATATTTAAACCACTCTCGATTATTCAAATTTTTAATTATATATTAGTTAATTTTGTAACTTACATATTGCAAAATCATAAACAATTTTAACTTGTAAGTTGGGCTATGAATATGTAATCATGCGTTTTGTGTAATAAAGTTAAATTATTAATATGTAGTGCATATTATTAATTAAACTTGCTTTAGTTGGAAACTCTGAAATTTGTTTTAATTAATTATTATTTAATATTTCCAAAAATTTCACTCGCGTATTTCCGATAATTTACTATTCACGAAATTTCTCCGAAACTCAAATATTTTTAGAAAATTTTAATTACTGCAGAACAGCGCTATAAGTAAAACATTTTCACATTTTCGCAAAAATTCCACGCTCCAACGCTATTTCAAATAAAGCGACAATCCCCCTCGACTTTGGGGCTTTCCGGAATAGGTAAAATAAATACGCAATCTCTGCGTCATCATGGACCGTCTGCTTGGATTTCCCGTAAGAACGGTGTCGCAGTGATGAAGCGGTAAGCCATGTACGCAAACTCCAGGGCAAATACTTGAGACGCGGTTCCGCGGGCGCGCCAGGGCCAAAGGGTGGCTCCGGGCTCGAGGTAAGAGGGAAAGTGGGCGGGGAGGACTCGCTCCGCATTATACCCATACCCATACAGACGTATGCAGGGAGAACGTAATGAAGTCCATGCGTCTTGTTCTCGGAGGCATGCACGCTCGCTTTGTCTCCCGCGGCGGCCCCGACGTCTCCGCTGCGCTTCCCGGCGCTCGGCCCCCTTCGATATAGCGGCCGACATGGGAATTCCGGGAGCAGTTACGCGGATTCCCCGGGGTGCGCCGCGGCGGCGGCGGCCAACTTCCGCGGGCGTCATGATTGAGGCGCGCGAGCGCCCTGCTCTATTTCACTTACGGATCGGCCATCTGCATTTCCGCCCGCGCAAGTTCGCCGGCCGCCGCCGCCTAACTTCGGACCCGCGGCGGCCGTGTCGCCCCGGATTCTCGGCCTGTCGCCGGGAGAAAGGCCACCCACCGCCGAATCTCATCGCATATGCAATTCGCTCGGTTCGGGGGAAAGAGAGGGGGCTGGCCGGCACCCCCCGTTAATCGAGTCTGCGGAGGACCCGTCGACGAGGGAGCGAAGCCCTGCCGCGGGCCGCGCTTAATACGCCGTGGACTTTGAGGCACTTTTTCCCTTTCGCTCGCTCGAGCAACTCGCAACTTTCCAAAGGCCGCTCGGCTCGAGTCGTCCGGCGACCGGGAAAGGCGCGAGCAGGGTGGGAAGGTCGAGAGGAGGGGATAATTCGAGTGGCGCTCTTACGGCTCCGAGAGTCAACGACACGAGGTGGCGGAGAGCGGCGCGCAGGAGGGGGCAGAGGGGACGGTGGGATCGGTGCCAATTCCGGAAATGCTTTTCGGACGATGTATTACCGAGATTATCGCATAACAGAAAATCTTGTAAAGCCCCGTCCGATTGGAGTCGGCCCTGAGAAATCGAGTTTGCGTGCCGGGGCTCGCGAGCCGTGGCACGTGATGCTGTGTATATACGGCTGGAGAGCCCGGCTAATGATTTCCGACCGATGTACCCCGGCGCTTTCTTCGCCCGTACAATCGAATCGATACGCCCGGCCCGCGATTTACTCCTCGCCGCTCGCTGAAACGGCGAGCTCGTCTCCTTTTATGCTCGGCCTCCTCGTACCCCGGCGGATGTTGCACGATTCATACGGTGAATGGATAAACCCGCGATCGTCCCCTTCGCCCTCCGAAGGTGTAAACTCCGCGGGAGCGGAAAATAAAAAGACGCCGCTTCATATCGCGAGGCGGTAAATTCGAGGAGTCTTCGTTATTCTCTCCGCGAAGTGGCTAGCGCGCTACCGGGCACGCAATAATATTTTCGATATCGAGCGGAGCCGCCCGCCGGCGGAACACTCGGGCCGCCAGCGGCGTAAAATCCGTGCCACTGCTCCTTTCTCCGGCCGGCGCAGTTCGCCGCTGGCCTATTTTCTTAATTGCTCCTCGCCGGCGTACTTTCCGATCGAGGGTAATCGCGTACTCGCGCGCGTACGTACGGTCGGCGAGAGAATGGGCCGCGGAGCGCCGGGGCGAATCGAGAGGAGCCGAATAAATCGAATTACCGCGCCGTGGACCGCAAGCGCCCGAAAGAGGGAGAAAACTTCGTTAGCCGCTAATTACTTGAGAGGCAGCGCGCGGAGAGGCAGCCCGGCCTCTTTTCAGCGACCTCGCCGCGATTTGTCGTTTCGCGCGCCGATGGAGAACGAAAAAAAGAAGAGGGTCGACCGGAGGAGCGTGGAAATCGCACGCGCGCGACCATTTATTCTCGCTCGGCGGCGCGATGTTTCCGACGTAGCCGATCCACGGGTCCGTTCATATTTCCACGTCGGCGAGATAGGCGGCTCTCGGTGCCCGAGATATGCACGCACGAGCGAGCAGTGCGCGGGGGACGCGCCGGGCAGCAGTATGGATTGGCGGCTCGGCCGGAGAAGTGTATGCGAAGGCGCCGCCGGAGAAGGCGTGTTTATGAAAGATAAATAAGTGCCGGAATTGAAGGCGCGACTAGCGGCCAGCCAAGCAAACTCCCGCTCCCTGACGATCTTCCCACCGTTTTGATTCTCGGTGATTTAAACGGGCTAATTGGTTTTTATGTGCTCCCCGCCTTGAAGCTTTGAACAACGGGCGGGAGTAAAAGGAATAATACATGCGCGGAGAAATATCTAATGCCTCTTTCCAAGGAGCGCGTGGATTTATAGGGAAGTAAAAAAAGGCCGAAAGACGAGCAAAGCGGTAAAGGAAGGGGGGTTTAGCGATCGATTGAAACATTAATTGGGTGCTTGGGGACAGGCTTCCGCCCAAACGAAAATTGCGGTGATCCGCTTCAATTATTCAGAGTAAAACTGTTGAAAAACCCCCCTCTACATAAGTGAAAGAAGAAAAAAGTATATGGGAAAAGTTACAAGATCGGTGCAAATGAACTCGCCACTTGGAAAATGACTCGGGCCACCGACGGCGAGTAGCAGTGACAGTCCCGTCGTAAATTCAAATTATCATATGATTTACGGAAAGTGTATCCCCGGCCGCAGAGGAGAGAGCGAAAGGAGATCGCGTGAATTCCTTGGGGTGTTCGGTCGCAGGCCTCACTGATATATTCTCCGTAACCCTCCGAACAATCGGAGAGTTTAGGTCGACCCCGATCCCCCGGGCTATTTCGGAGATTCCTCGCGGCCCGCGCGCGCGCGCCCGCCCTTCGGCGTATGTATATAAACGCCAGCCTTCGATTCTCCGCGCGCGATAGGGCGCATATTAAGATACAGTCCAGGCGCTCGGGCCGCTCGTGTGCCATCAGATTATTTGGGGGATGCTGATCTCGAAGCGCGAGCGCGAAGTGGAAATCAAAGTGCTATGCGCGGTTGCTCAATTTGTTGCGCTGGCCGTAAGGGGATTTCCAGAATGCGCGATACTCCGATCTCCTTACCCTCTTATCACTAGTCTCTACGACTCTGTAAACCCGGACAAATTGCTCAAATGATGTTCGATCGGTCTAATCTTCATTTTTATTATTGGGCTTGTATATATTTAATAGGTAATTCGTATTAATTTTGGATTCAAAAAAATCCATGCAGCTGATTTTATCTGTATACAGCTGCAGAAGAACAATGCAAATTATAGTTTTTAAATTATTGTTTATTTTAATTATAAATAAAATTTTAAATAAAATTACTGTGCGCATCAATAAATCGTAACAGTTTTCAATGCTTTAAACAAAACCAGTCATGACTGGGATACGAATCTACCCGCAAAACAGTTGACGCAGTAAAGAACAGCTCTCGAGAGACTGGCTTTGCCGAACTTGCTCCAAATTATCCTATTTACGCGAACCTACTTGAATATTAAACGGACGCGGTAAAAAACGGATGTCCACTCCGGCAGCGCGCTGCCTGTTTGACTTTGTTCAAGTTTTTATTAAGGGCCGGCGCGCATAAAGTGCCGTTCCGCCGCGGCCGCAAACAAACGCGGCCGATCCTGTCCGTGACCCGCATCTGAATAATGCACAAAATGCGCGAGCTCGTACGTCACGAGCGTTTTGCCCCTCTCGTGCGCCGCGCTCGCTATCCGTCTATAAAGTCCCCGCTCGCGTGATGCGAAACAACGATCGCGCGGAAAAATGTTTCATCCGTCTCCCATAAATATTCAGGATCCTCCGCGGCGTCGACGCTAGATTCGGCACGCATCGGGCCGCGCCTTGGCCGCGCAAAGCGAATTTAAATTCGCACAAGCGTCGCAATTTGCGCGGGCCTGAAACAAAGTGCAAACTCGATTCGGGCCGCGCGAGGGTACCCTATGAAATTGGATTCGGCCGATGGCACGAAAGTAGAGTGCAAATCCGCGGAGGCGAAAGTGCGCGTCAAAGAAGCGCGCGCGTCGCGCTCGCGCCACAAAAGCGAGGTATCGAGCGAATCGAGGCCAAAAGCCGGGCGGGATTCGCGAATCTCGCCCGTCCAATTACGGCCGCCGGGCCAAACAAAGCCGCGACGTTAACAAGCGGCGAAACGGGATCGCGAGGGCGCGACCGTTCGAGGGATTATACGCGCCCATTGTGCGACGAAGATTCTCGAAGGAGCGAATCTTTTCAATAGGTGAGCGCCGTCTGCCTTTGACGCATCGGGCCGCCATTGTCTCGGCGCTGCATTGCGTCATTTGTCGATGCCGGGCGCGCCACCGAGACCGGATAGATCATTCGGAATGAGGGAAGACGGAAAGTGCCCCGCTCTCTCTCTCCCTTGCTCTCTTATTCCTTCTTTCGCGTTCCCCCGACTCATTGTCATCTGGGGATGCGCTCGCGAAAAATGCCGCGCGTTATATATTGCTCGCCTTCTTGAATAATGTCGTAATAACTCACTATTGTTCCTCCGTGGCAAATGGACGCGAGTCGTTCGAAACGAATTGCCGTCGGATTATGCTTTCACTTTTCCTCATTATTGTTCTGCTCGGCGATTATTGCGAATAAGAAATAGAATTTACGACTGAATCTTAACGTAATCCCTTACAAGATATGTGTCTATTGTACGAAGCTATAATGAAGATTTTGAAATTTGTAAGTATTTTTTACGATAAAACTATTTTACTCTACTCGTTATTTGTTCAATAATTCACGGTAAACTTAAACAACTTTATCGGAATAACTTTTCCGGTAGTTGTGAAATTTAAGAAATTTTCGTAAATTACAACGTCGAGAGAGATTTGAAGGAGCTAAGTGAGTAATAACAACAGAAAAGTAAACCGAGAAGAGAAAAAGCTTGGAAAAGCCTTTGTACCTCGTAACTCGAGATTAGCAATTATGTCTTGCTCTGAAGGTAGTTCGTCTGGACGCTTGCTAATACAGCTTAACGAAAACTTATAAGTTGAACTTGACTCCTGGAATTCGCCCAATCCTTTTAAACTTGTCAGGTACTCGGGGGAACTAAAATGACGTTAAATGACCGGCAAAATGTCGAGCTCTACGGAAAACTTCTTGTTTATTAATTTTAATGACAAACTGCGTAGTTTAAAATTTGTTCCTAATTCGCCAAAGACGGCGCAGCCGAAGTAATTATTTCATTTAAGGACTCTTTACCAAACAGCAAACAAATTCTGTTTACGTATTTTAAACGCCCCAAACGCGTGTTTGTGGAAAAATTTATAGAAACTCTCGAGGCGAACGGACTTATTCTAGTAACGTAGTTGTTCATGCAAGGCGAATTCCTCCCTTTAATCCCCGACAAAAGGGACCAATGCGAAATCTGCGACCCGACGGGCTTGATACTTTATTCACGCGGGACTACGTCGAGAATTTACGGTTGTTTAATGGCGCCGCGCGCTTTATCGCCTCGCTAATGTCGCAATATTTTTGCGCGCTAAATCCGCCTCGCCGTGCAAAAATCCGAGGCTCCCGGGGAAGGGCCGCTGGTCGTACGCGGCGGAGACGACGCGTCCTCTCATATTTTGTCCTTTCAATAAGAAATCGCGTGACGGGTTTGCGCCAGACGCCGGTCGCGGGGATCATATTGAGAATTCCGGGGCCGCGCCGCACCGCTGCGCGTCCGTAACTACTGAAGCGGCTGGCCGGGAGAAGGAAGGAAGAGGGGAGGGGAGAGCAGCGCCAAGTGGAAAATATCCGGCTGCTGTCGGACGCACGCCCGGCCCGTATTTTGTAATCTATTTTCTTCGATGTTTCATCATTCAGACGTCGGGAGACGTTGTGTGCGCATCGCTGCGGCGATGTACCTACGCCCGACGTAAACAAAGAACGTCTTGAGTTTTGAAGGGATGCCCGCTGCGACGCTGCCGAGGTGGAATAAAGGGGAAATGCTGCGATGCGGCGAAAGTTCCTTCAGCTCGAAATTGTTTTAAATAAAATATCTCGAGCTTAAATTCTTGGAATTGTAAAACAAGATGAAATTCTTGTAAATAGTTGAATGTGCGGGAGCGTAGCGGATGTTTCTTTCAAAAATTAATTGGACGAAATTTGCGTCCTTCCGCGGGGTCGGATCTTTCGCGGAGGTAAAATTTATTAATGCGGTGCCTTCGCCACTCGTAAGCGGAGCGAGAATTCAAAAGTGCCACGAGACGCGACGCTAGATTTCGCGAACGTGCGATGCCTTATCGGCGACGCCATCGATTCCACGAGATGCAGTGCAACACGCTCGCTGCAGCAGCGGGAAAATTTACGATTTTTAGCTCTTTATTGCCGTGAGTCGGCAGACCTGTCGTGGACCGAGGTAACGATCGAGAAGGCTGATCTTTTTCCTGCGTTTCCATTTCACGCGTTTTACGAGGGATTAGACGTCGAAGCAAATAATTCTGCACTCTTTTATGGCACTTTGACAATGAAAAACTTCCGATTTCTGAAACAATTCGAGATTTATCTTCGAAATTTTATCTTTATCGATGTACATTATCAGCCAGCTGTTTCGATTTCGCTTTGGTCCCTAAATCTTCTTAAAATGTCAAATTGATAAAATTAAAACACCTAATAAATATACAAAAGAACATCCTGAAAACAAGAGATTGACTCATCCTCGCAGAAAAGCCTCTTCCCGCCGCAGCGGTTGATCATCCGAGATCAATTACGGCGTGAATGGAGTCCGGCGGCGATAAAATTTCTCGCAGTCGCGATTTTTGCCTGCGCGGCCGCGCGGAGGCACCCGCGAGATAAGCCGCTTTGTTCGCCGGAGTCGCGTATACGCAGGGGCGATGAGCAACGGCTGAGTACGCAGAGATTGGCGCTAGCGATCGAACGGGGGAAACGAGGCCGTTGCGGGAATTGTCTCGTCCTTACGGTCCGGCTGACGGGACTCGCGCGATAAGCCCGTCGCTCTCCGCACTCCCGTGTTAACAATCCCGCGAAATCGCCGCACCACCCCCCTCCCCTCCTTCCCCGGCCGGCGTCCATGTGTATACGCGCGACGAACTTCCGTCCCAGTTTATCACTCCGTGCGCGATCCCGATTCCGCGCGCGCGACCGCCGCAGCTCCAGGCAGTTGCGACACTTCTACCCGCCGAAGCTTTATTTCGTCTCGCTGCTGCGAGGCCAGGAATCGATGTTATCTCATTGCGCTAATAAACGTTCGTTGTTTTTAGTGTGATTTTACAGAAATTGTACATCGCTTGAATGCGTTTTTTTTTAATTTAACGGAAAAATGCGCTATAAAAAAAGGTTTAAAAAAAAATCAACGATGCAGATTTCCAACTTTAATTAAAATAAATAAAGGTAAACTAAAAATTTTTAAATAAATAAATAAACAAAAAACGTTGAAAAAATCCGCAGATTACTTTTCCAAGAATTTGACCACTTTATTGACATTTCAAAAAACATTCCTTTCAAATTTGTGCGGTATTTTATTCAAAAGAAAAATTCATTATTGCAAGCAGCAGATACTGAATTTGAATTGAAAGCCACAAAAGCGTCGGTGCATTTTGGTCCCTTCATTTTCAATAAATAACCGGTGCCTATCTCGCTTAAAAATCACGCCAAGCGCATTTTCGCCAGTTCAGCGCGCCCCGGCCCTCGGGGCAAAAGGAAGGCGCCGCCTGGAAGGGACGCTCGAGCGCGCATACATCGGCGCGAAGGAAGCCCGGCGAGGCGTAAAAAATCCGTCTCTGCGCCCGGCCGTGCGGGCAGGAGCGCGGTAACGGCGCCGGGGTCGAAGATAATCGATCGACGAGTGCGTGAGAGGAGCGTGTCACGGCGCGATAACGGGTCAGCGTCGGTGTACGTCCGCGGCACACCTGGCCAATCCTTCAGCGCGGGGCTTGCGCGCGAGCCCCGCACGCGCGAGCACAATGTCGGCTAACAAGCGCGCGGCCCGCGGCAGATTAACGCGGCCCGAGCGCTGGTGCAAGTGAAGGCAGCGCGCGCCCGGCACAGTTGCCCGGGCGGCGAGGCTGCGCGCCCGTGTCTTGTCATAACCGACGCGGCGACCATTAGGCGCGATCTCTTTTACGCGCGCCGGCGATCGGACGCAGCAGTTAGCTCGATCTGTCGGCCGCCGGCGCGCCGCGCGCCTGTAATTCCAGCCGTAATTATCGGATTGCTCGGACACGACTCGGACCGATGCTCCGTGATATTTCAGGGCCATTGGCCCCGGGCTGCAAGCCCCGGCATCTGCCGCTAATTCTGCCTGAAGAGTTTTATTGTCTATTACAAATTGCTCCGAATTAGCGATGATTTTACCGTGTTTAGCTATTTCGCGATAAATTTCGTAGCCCTGAATGGGATCCACCGACCGGTACATTACTGCCCACCTACCGCAAACTCTGTTAATGGTTTTAACCTACAAAAGCACTCATCTAAAAGATTGCACAATCATTTAAATTAATTCTGCCTTTTAGCTACCAGTTTTTCCGATATTTCCAAAATAAATCATACACTAAATTTAAAACTTTATTAATGGATTGCAGTTTGAAAAAAACAATTAGGTAGATGAAGTTTTATTGAGTAATAAATCAGAGAAGCTTTAGCTGACGGAAAAACACCTCGAACGATCATCGAAGATAAGTAGCACTTGACGGGGTTATTACTTGGATCGGTGACCCCTCAGGTAATGCGGCTTTGATGATCGCTTACGTGTTGTTAGAACACTCAACAAAGCGAGTAGGATGTAAGATTGACAAATTTGCTGACCGCAAGCCTATGGAATGACTGAGCTCCTTAATGGATTTTCCACGTTACACAAGGGTGAATGCAGAGTGGATAAGTAGGGTTTAGCTAAAAGGGTTAGATATAAGGAAACTGAGATAGGAAAATGTTCAAAAAGGAGGGGATGGGAACCCTAAACTATATGTTCGATAAATATGTTTTTTTAATATTTCAAGTGATCTCAATTTTTTAATTGTTAGTTACGAAATTTGCAGTACTTTAGGTAGTTGCATTATTGAATTCACTCGTCACTCGCTCAAGTAAAAAGCATTTTGGACTTTAAAATTTTGTCGTAATATTAACCGCAGCCATAAATTTAGTTTAATATCGTTTTAAAAGACCATCTAATTTTCAACGGCACAAATTAAGTGAATAACGGACGATTGGTCGGTAAAATTGTAGCATTCCAATAGCAAAAGTCATAAAACAGCTCGCCATGACAACGCATTATGCAGAGCAAAATGCGCGATAATGGATTACTCTTGTCCACACGAGCATTGAATCTCCTGCACGCAGCCACTGCTACACGCGGCACTCAATGTACAAAAGCAGTTTACCGTCGTCAGACACGTACAGTACATTGGAAAATAAAATTGGCCGCATTAAGCCGCGAGCTCGAGGGTGAATGCGCCCGCGAGTGTCGACGATGCTCCACCGACTCGTGCATAAATGCAACACCGCCGAAAGAACTCGGTCGCGAGCGAGCGCAACCTTTCCTTTCGCTAATAGCAGGCGCGTCGCGAAGCGCCCGCGGCTACGCGTAACGGTCCCGCGGCGCTTCTTAATAATCGATCGGGCCGCCCGCGCAGCATGCAAATTCGATCTTCAACGTCGCATCAGCGGCGTATTTGAATATCGCTCGGCGGCGCGTCGCGCCGGGCCCCGCACGCGCGCTCGGACGCGTCCACGGTTCGGCCGCATTTGCATAAGACGAGCGAGCTCGGCGCTTCGTCTTTCCGCGCGCTCCCCCCCGGATCGTCCTCTCCGCCTCGCCCCCCTTTGACTTGTAAATTCCGATCGACGCGCTATTTTGAAGTATCGCGAACGCGGCCCTATTAGGGATACGTCACGCAATATCGCCCGCTAATGCCGGTGGAAGGGAGATGAGGAATCGCTGAAGCGGTTCATAAATAACCCCCCGGATAAATTATCGCGGCCGAGTCTCCCGGGCGATGCGTCACTGTCCGCGACTCGTCCGGACGTAATAATGCATAATGCTAATTGCACGCGGCGCGTCGCACTTAGCCGGCGAGGCCCGGCCAATACCCACGAGTGCGGCCGCGCGTGTACGCGCGAGCCAAGAGCGACGCAAAGGAGCCGCTCAACGTTCGTGGTCGAATTTACCCGGCAACGTGGGGAAGCTGCTTTCTTAGATGGGAATTCCACGCTCTGCTGGTTGTTGCTACTTGCGCCGCGAGTTAACGGGACTGTGAAATTAATTTGACAAGAGCGAGTATTTATTATAATTATTCGAATTTTATTTAGAAATTCAAGTTATTTGCAGTTAAGAGGTAAGTTTTTATATTTGTAATTTCCCGGTAAAAGTAAAAACTAGCATTAGGGTTTTATTTTCTTATTTGGTCGCCTGACATTTTTAATTAAATTTGTAGTCTATCGTGGCGATAAAAAATTCGTCAACGCGCATTCCCTTAAGGTGCAAATTTTTTAAATGTAACCTTCTTCAATTTGCATATTCATATAAAGCATGAAAAATATGAATTTTAAAAACTTTTCAACCCCCTCTGTGATACGGAAAGATTAAAAAAAGCAGTCAAAGTTCACAAGATAATATAGACACAGCATTTACATATCTAAGTAGATGTACACAGAGTCTAGTCAGCCGTAAGTATCCCGCTGAACTTGGTATAACATCTCATTACTTGCACAGGAATTTTCAAGCCTTACTAGTATTACAACAAAAAATTTAATTTATTTGATTATTTTCCACTTTGTTAAGTTCGTTTTTTATTTTTTATAGTCAATTACGCGCTGCAGATCAGAAACCCATAAATTTAATTTAAAGTTGTAAACGTTGAACATGCATTTTACGCACTGGCGATTTACCATAAAACCCGTGTACATAAAAATTACCCGATATTTTCAATATTAAAATAAAGTTATTCGTGCATAAAAAGAAGGGAACTTTTTACGCGTGACTTCAGCGCTCGTTAATACACGGAGGAACCGCAACTCCTCGATTAACCGTAAAACACCCGCACTGTATTATTGAGCGCGGAGCATCACTCGGCTGTAAAAATACACTGATTAAAAAAATTTCGCGCCGAAGTAAACCTGCTGATTGCCTTTCATAATTGATACATCGTCAACGAAGCGTACGTTACTATCCTGCTTTGCATACAAGTCATACCGGATGAAATAATGATTCACTTTGCGATAGTGGAAGATGAATTGGAGTAGAAATACACAAGAAGCGGTTAGAGAACAAAATGCAATTTCATAATGCGCGTTTCAAACGTGACTTCAGGGCTCGCCAGATAATGGAAAACAGAAGTTTCAACTTCGAGTTCCATTTATGAGGTATCTTTGTAGACTGCGCCAGTTTGTTTGCTTTATGTCACTTTTCATTGTTAGTCTTTTGTTGGTTTTAGAGTTTTGGCATTAAGCGGTCGTCCAGAAAACTATTCCACTCGCCATTCCGTCGTTAATATTGAAATGAAGTATGTCATTCATAGCAGTACTAGTTCCGGATACTTCGCTTGAATCTAATTGTGCGCTTTCCATATAAAATGCGAATGAAGCACACAAGTAGGTTCGAGTACAATAACCAGAACTCCTACCCTCGCTAGGTAGAAAAAAAAACAAAAGGATATTAAAATTTTTAATTCGAAGAAATTAAAAAACTTATTTTTTACAGCGATAAATATTGAATTGAAATCTTAACGGCAGAACCCATAGCATTGCCGCAATGCTTCGCGCTCAACTTCATCTCGCTTTCAATTCGGGCAATTATTAATTAATACGCGATATATAATAAACTCCAATCGTTTTAAAAGTTCTGCGCATAGCGGACACTCGGAGTCGAGGCGACAAGGGAGGTAGGGGGATACTCTGCCGGAGGCAAAGTGAATTTTTAATTGACTCTCGCGCATTATTTATCGGCGCACGGTCCGCACACATCGGCAATTTATGCTTTCATTTTCCCCGCTGAATAATCAGCTTTCGATTAATTAATTCGCGCGCTCGCCCCTCAATCCGGCGCAATCATTAAGCGCGCGCGTCCCCGATCGCCGCGAGGCGGGCGAAATTGCACGCGGCCCCGTCGGCATTTTTAGAAAGCCGTCGGAGGCTTGACGCGCGCGCGATAAAAGCCGACGCGTCGCGGGCACATCGTGCGACGGAATTAATCGGGAGGAGCCGTAGAGGGGGGCGGGGGTCGGACCCAGTCCCCAGCCAGGCGTCCTAAGCAAACCAAGTTACAGGGGGGCGCGAGGGGGGAGGTAAAGTTTGGTCTAACCCGATAATGAGTCGCCGCTAAGTTGGGCCGGGCGGTTGAGCGGCCCGGCCGCGAGCTTAACGAAACTTGCTCGCTCACGGCGCCCCGCGAAAGTTTGCGCCCCTCGGCCGCGTGCCCCCCGCGCGCGCTTAGCTCGGCGGTCCATCAACGCCGGGCGGCGCCCTACTGATTGAGTCGGTGTCGCTTTGCGGGCCCGCGCGTTAGATAATTATAATTACTCGCTGCGGTCGTCTTGAGATGCGCCCCCGCCCCCTCGCCCGAAGTCCCGGCGAAACAGCCGAGACGGTGCCCCGGCTGTAATTAACCGAGAGCCGCGGCGAGAGGACGTTTTGTTTGAGCGTTACGGCTGCTGCGACAGATGCGACGACGCTTTCAAAGATCGCGACCGAGTGGCTTATTGATTAAGCTCTCGCCCGAGAGACGGAAATTCAGAAATTTTTACTCTCGTCGTAGTGTGCAGGCTACGAAGGAGGCGAGCCAAGAAATGGCGAATTGTAGTTGATTTCGTATTTTATGAAATATTTTAATAATATGAAATGGAATTAGCGGCATTTACTTCGCAATCGGAATATAAAACCCGCTTTTAATAAAAGGAATGAAATGTATATAATTTCCGTAATTCTGTTGTGTAATTTTATTTCTGTAGCTTTCTTTATTATTTTTTTCAATACCCTAACTTTTTCAACAATGCATTTTATTCTGAAATATGAAAAGAATACAAGCATACTGTTCTTTTATTTATACATAGAAGCTTTAGATGATTGCGATACAAAAATTAAAATTGAAGAGTTTATTTTTCTCGATAAAACAAGTTCTGAGGTACCACACTTAGGACATCGCCATTATAAACGGGCGTTGAGTAGACAGTACATGTTACCCTGGTTAAAATCTCTACTGTACACATAAAAGAAATTGATAATTTTCGCAGCTCAAAGATCAAATATTTACATTCAATTATATTTTACAATGTTCAACCCCTTCCGCAAATTCTGGATAACGATATCTCCCATTTGCGAGCAGAAAATTCAATTACTCAAAATTTCAGCGCTTGAATATTGGCCCATAAATTTGATTGATCGAGCATTCAATTTTTTTATTTATTACGAAAATCGGATGATATATATAATATGGGATTATTATTTATTCAGAGTAAAATGAGCCCTACTCGCTTCACGTACGGGTATAATTCTTGGAACGAGATGAAAAGCAAAAACATGTTGGAGATCGTATTTTATTCATATCACAGAAGACGTTTATTTATATCGATGCTTTATTAATGTATTGGAGGTCGTAGTTTGAGGCGCTTTTGCAGACGCACCCCGCGGTTACACGCAAGCACGAAACATATTTCACATTGTTGACGAACTCTACTGCAAAATAAGTGCCGAGCTATCGCTACGGTATGCTTTGTGCGCCTTGAAAAAGAGCCAGACCAATGAAATTGACGACGTGCCAATAATAAAGTTGAATATCACGGTTAATTAGGTAATTGTGGAATGTGCTTTCATATAGAGCGATATTATGAAAGTTTCTGAATATCGTTGAAGTTCAAAGTTCTCTTACAACGAAAATATGGATATATATTTATTAATATTTTTATGCGAGTAGTGTGTTAAATGCTTCAATAATTAAATGAAACATAAATTAAATGAAAATTTTATAAAAATAGCGATTTTTGGAAAATGTAGTTAGTTTACGCGATGAATTAAATTTTGTTGACACAAAATGAGTCTCAATTGAATTTGTTTTTACAAGATAAAATTCTTTCTGCTGAACTAAATTTGACTTTATCTGATTTAACAGTAACGAAATTTTAAACTGGCTAACTAATTAATTAGTATTAAATAAATTAGTGAACATTGAATCAATGAAATACTAACTAGCTTAAGTGCATTACCCAACTATAACTTCTGTTTATTATTTTTTAGTTTTAGGCTCTTACAAAGTTTAGTTATAAATTATTTATCAATATTATATTTTTTCATATTTGGGATTACGAGATACAAAATCTCCCCATATATAAGATGTGACAAAATTGATTGTATCTTTAGTAGGCTAATTGCGATGACAAAAGTCAAATTTCGAGGTAGAGTTATGTTCAAGTAATTGCTGTTTGATTAGACCCTGATAATTTGTAGAATATTAGTACGCATAAACGCTATCTCTTCCCGTTATAGGAGATTAAGAGAAAAGGAGGGCAAATCTCGGACGTGTTGTCGATAAATCAACCCCAGACAAGGAATTCAAGGTGCTTGCTCATGGCGACATTATCCGAAGTGGGTATAAAAAGCGAACGAATTCGCAATGTTACGCGTAAATTAGCAGTTGATGCGAGGGGCGATGGAGCACTAAGGGAATAAAATATACGCCGCGAGAACGAACGAAAAGCGGTGGACGCGCGTACACGGCTCGGTAGTATCGGCGATAATTAAAGGCGAGAGCCGCGAAACACGCTTAAACCTCTACGCGGTGGAAGCTGTCCGCCTCGTGACCGAGCGCACTCAACCCTTGTTAAAGGGAATTTTTATGACTGCCCGAGTTCGTCGTGTCGAAGAGAATTAGACGATCGCGTGTCCTACACTGCGAATATTTAAAATACCTTAAAACTCCATTTCAACGTTTTCATTTTAAGCTTTTCAATCTACAGTCATATTATTTTACTCAAAGATTTTATTATACCTTGAAACGTATACAGGGTTCACCAAATAATTGAAATTTTAATTAATTTATTCTTATCGGGCTTTTTTATCGCTCTTCAATTTAATCGAGTTTTATACAATACATATTATTATTTTCTTAATTTACATTAAAATGTGTAATTATAAAATGTATTGTGATGATAAAAGAATTTCGACTTTATTTTTATTAAAGTTTTCCATTTGGACTAATTAAAATTTTTAAAACTATCGAAAATTTTTTACTGTAAATTAAACAAAAAAAATAGAAGGAATCGCCGCGCCAACAAACTTTCGGTGTAAAGAAACACGAGCGAACATTGAAAATCGTCAATCGAATAACTGCCCCCAGGGGCCTAGCGGTACAGCGCAGAAGGGGCAAAGCGCGAGATGGGAGGAAGTCATCGGTGAAATGCAGTTTGGCCGTTAATGAGATCGCCGTGGAATTCCGCGTCCGCGGCCCTCCCTCATTACCATTGGCGCTGGTATTACGTTGATATTCATAATTAAATGACGCCCGGCGCCGCGCACGGACTCGGCGAAAAACTCGAACGAATTAACTCGCGACACCAGTGTTTTTTTCGATCGCGCGCCAGGCTGTTTTCCACTCGTTATCTTTGGCGCGTTTAACGGCGCTCTTAAAACTTCCTCAATAATGAAACGCGCTTTTTGCCGGGCGGAGCTCGCTCGAAAAGGTACATCGAGTACTTTCCGCCGGGATAAGTTGGCGAACTTGCCCGGCAAAAGTGGCGCGCAGTTAAAGTGCGTTGCCTGGCATCTCGAGCCCGAGACCGGAGGCTAAAAAATAGCGCGCCGCCGTAAGCGCGCTGATGGTCCGTCGGATTACGGCGTGAATTACGCCCTCGCAGGGGCGCGCCCCTATCGCGGAAGTTTGCGCGACCTTCGCGTTTGCCACCCGGGGCCCGAGAAATTTATATGCCCACGGAGGTGCGTATGGGCAAGCGGGCGACTCGCCTCGACATCAGCGACAAATTGCGCATGCTGCACTCTGCGACTAGCGGATGACGTAGCTGATAGTTGCTTGTTTTGAAAAAATTTTACGGAAGTGAAAAGGGAACATTTATGAGAGTTAATCAGCCTTAGGTAAGGCGTTTTAAAAAGTAGATAATCCTTTTAAAGCTGCAAAGTGGCAAAACTTCCTTAAATTCGTTATGAAGTTGACCAAGTTTTTTCGCTACATTATAAAAAGTCAAAGATTGAATATAAAAGTTATGCCGGTTCTGGTCTATTTTCATGTAAAGAAGCTTATAAAAAACTGACATTTTTATCGCAGACGTGTCGGTGAGAGTTCGGTCGATTTTTGCCGCTGGGGAGTTTCCAAAGTTTTCGGATTTTGAATCTTTGTGATACATATTGCAAATGAGAGTAGATAAAGTTCAGCTGTTTAAACGAAATGTACTAGACCGCCTCTCCCCTATGTTGCAATGGGGGCATAAAGTAAAAAGGTCTCGAGTAGTCGAAGCGAAACTAGTTTCTGAAGTACCAGTCTCTCGTTTAAAATTCCCTTCGTTTTACATTAAGCTGAATTTTTATTTCATTGATTTGCAGGCTTATTGATAAATGGCGTTGTAACTTTTCTAATGAATTTTGAGTAAAAAACTTTTGTTCAAATTATTTTAACGCTAGAATGGACAAAATAAACTTGTAATTTACATTTTTTACAGCTTATGAATTATTTCAACATCATCATAATGATCCAAAATAGTATACTGTACATTCTAAAAATGCCTCTTTATTGTGTAACATAAACAGTTGTTAATCAACCGTACAGACAGCGCAGCTTGTGTTGTTCCTACGTGCGTAAAGTAAACACTGATTAATATGACTGATATATGCACAGATTTATGTATATTACATAGTATGCTCCAATTCTCTTATGCGCTATTTAACATTACAATATAATAATGCAACATTATAAATTGAATTAAAAAATGGCTGTTAAAAATAGAATACAACGCTTAGGCACTTAGGTGCATTATGCTTTATTTTATGACATCCCTTTTTAGACAAAATGATTCATAAATATTTCACTCCGCATCTTAGCGATAATAAATGAAAAGTGGGATGCGAAATGTGTAGTAATACTCATATGTCACCCTCGCCCCTGGCACCACCTAGTCGCTCATAATCAAACACGAGGCTTTCTTTCAAGACAAAGCACTTCCCCTGTTGAAGAAAAAAGGGACAAAAATTGTATTGTGTCAGGGTACGCTCGGTCAGGAGACCCCCCGTACCCCCGAATATCTTGGGGGAATTTATGAAAGGTGCGGGATGGAGCAAGTGTAACGACGTAATTAGCCGCTCGCCGCGTTTTATTAAGTTGCAAGAAGAGGAAGAAAAAGAAGGAAGTGGGCGGAGGGAGCGGAGGGCCAAACCGCGCGATCTCGAGAAGAGAAAAAACGGGGAAGTACAGCCGGGGGCCGCGAGTCATTAGGAGACGCGTAACGCGACGTATGAATTTTGATGGCGCGAGGGCGAAGACGCCGGCGTAATTCCGCCGAGCTTTTTCACCCCCACTTCGACGTCGTTACTTCCGCGGACTCCACCCAGGAATTCTCGCTTCTCCGTCGCGCCACTGCGAGGCTCTCAAGTCTCACGCGAAACCGAGTAACTTCGCCACTTTTACTGCTACTTACAGAAAACTCGCCTTTGCATGTAGAAAAAAATGTTAATTTGAAATTTTATGAAATCTAATTCCGGTAAAGCCTACTGTTTTGCATAGCTACTCTCCGAAAGAACGAAAGAGTTTAAACATCGCCAAAGGAAAATAAAGTTTGTGCGAAATGTAATAATAACACGCAATTATACCAGGACGACAGTTAACACGCGGAACAGATTTAACGAAAGTTTGGGAAAATCCCCGCTCTAGGATTCACTTACAAATTGAAATTAAGTCTTCCGCGATAAAACGCGGTGGAGCGCGTGAAGCGGCCGCGTGTCCCCCCCAAGCAGCTATTCCGAGATGCGTATCGCGCGGTGACCGCAAGGAGTACACGAGTGCGGCAATTTCGCGTATCCCCGACGCGGAAGGGCCCGGGGCTCTGCCCGCCGGCCAAGGAGATTAAGAGGGATGATAGTCGGGGAAGCGCTTTACGCGCGCCAAGTTTCGCCCGGGCGTTGTTTGGCTAATGCCGGGGGACGAGCTCACCCCTCCTCCCCCACCCCCACCCCTCGCGACTCCCTCGGCGCGCGCGTGCATGAGTTAGCGTACACGTGTTTTGTCGACTGGGGCTCGGGCAACTTCGGTTCTCCGTGTTGCCGAATCCGCGGCACTTCATTAGCCGTAATCTCTCGACGCGGCGCGTCTCCCTCGCGCTGCCTCCCTCCCCTCTTCCTCGGGAAAAAGCGTCAAAACGTCCATCATCGCGCTAATGGCTGCGCCGAGCCGCGCGGCTTTTTACTGTCAAATCAGCGCAAGCAGAGACTGGTTATAATCAGTTAAGTCCGATACTTCCTCTTTTTCCCTTGCATAATTGACTGTTATAGTATTATCGCTCGGCCGTGATATTGCAGTACAGTGGCTTTTTTCTTTACCTTCATTTTTCGATCACAATGTAATCCTTAAGTCCCGGTGACACTGGTGTCACCTGACTGGAGACACGATTAGAGTAAGTAAAAGAAATTTTTTTTCAAAATATTTGCTCACCAGTAACTATACCCCCAGATTTACATAACGACGGTGTTGAACCGTTTGAGCATCGCGCAATCAGAGCATCGCATGGAGATCAGCGTGAAACCGAATTGTTTTGTCAGCGCGGTTCGCGCGCGAGAGAAGCGGCATAGAGGACGATACCTAGAGACGCGCGGCTGCGCATCATATTCGCGGCAGAGCTCAAATTTCTCCCTCGAATTGTTGAGACTCGCCCTTCAAATCGCTCGCTCATTAGGATATGCACACTCAATTGGCGCACGGGGAAAACTTCCTTGACAAACAGGCGTGCACCGGGATAGGCGCACAGAGCAGCCCGCCTCGGGAGCCCGTGACAAACAACAATCCCTTGCTAAACTTTTGTCCACCTCACGGCTGATTTTCCGCGGTGCTCCTCCGCCCGTCTCCGCTGCGTAATTCAATGTTTGTCTTTCTTTCTGCTCTCTTTTCCGGGCTATCTGTCTCTGTCCCTTCCCCGGGCGCGCTAAAAGTTTATAACTTATATTGCGTAATTTGTTTTGCGCGGACTTTCGAAGCGCGCCGCCTTGCTGAGCGCCTATTTTCTTCCTTCCGCCCATTTATTTGGCTAATTCTTACTCCGCTGGCTTCTTCATTTCATTACTTAATTTAAGAGACAACCTTAAAGCGAACAAACACCAAGGGAGCATAGAAAGAAGAATTTATCAATTTTAATAAAACCTGCATGATTGATCTGCACGTAATCGTGCAAAGTTCACTTAAGCTTGTCTCGAAAGTAAAAGACCGAGTTAGTACTCTGCTATACGGTGCTTTCTTTCGTTGTTAAAAGAAATCAACCGGATTAACGTTGAATAAGGGAAAAAGGAAATAAAAGCACCGCAGCTGCGTCTCCAGCATTCTTCATCATGCTAAAAAAGGAGGGAAGTAAAGAAAAACCTGTAAAATTCGTAGGTAGCTAAGGGTATACCGAGAGCTTGGTAAAGCCGCCTCGCCCGCCTCGGCTTGTCTTTCGTCCGCACGCGCTCGCTTCCTGACAAACTACACGCTTCCGTCGTCTCTGCGTAAAAGCGAACGAAAGAGAAATATGCGAAAGAGAAATATTACCGGGGCGACTGCTATCCGACTGCAATGCCCGGCATCTCCGCCGACCCCACTCTCCACGGCCTCGCGCGCTATTTCTCCCGAAGAATCACCCGACTCCATGGACTCACGCGCGTCGCTCTCCATTTTACTTGTTTGCACGTTGTTTCAGCAATTTAATATTTTTATTGGACATACCTTTGTACATCACCTACCTTAGAAGAATTTTCATTACCTACCAGGTTTATGTAATCTACCTTATCATATGAATTATCTAAAAATTTACAGGTAATTGTATGCAGAGCTACTGGAAGTCTAAGCAGAGATTTTTGTAGATTATTCTAATCAATGCCAATGCAAAAGTAGTAGCATAGCTTTTACTATTTTTGTCCGTATAACAATTTTATTACACATTTTTGCTTTTATTCGGATAACGCTTTTCTTTACAAACATTTATATATTCTTTCACTTTTCCGGAGTCAAAATGCAAAGCACGGGGCCAATCGCGAATTTTTTGTTCGGGAAATATCATCAAGGAAATACGCGAGGCGTGCATGAAGAAAGAAGAAAGAGAGAAGGTATAGACGTACGTTATAGAAAAGGAAGTGGAGGCCACTAGCACCTTTCGCCACGAAATTCCCGGGATATGAAGTCGTGCTTTGGTAAAAATGAGAATGAAATCCCATTTATTCAGCTCCGCGCCATACTCGCGCCCGCCGCCTACCCTTTCCCCTTCCTATCACGATACGTGGTGGTTTTACTCAAAAGCCCCGCGCCCCGCTCTCTATCTCGATTCCATTCCTAAAAATTTATTCGTCTTTATTTCAGGCCCGTAGATGAACTCGCACAAGAAACGTCCTTGCGGACGCACGCATAGTTTTAAACACCCTTAGCACAGGCACCCTATTCTTAAACGAAAATGTGTTACTTATCTGGACGCTCTTTGACTGATTTATTAGCTTGAATAGGGAGGAAAAAATGAGGGGATGACGCCTAAGAAACGCGTCAAGCGACCCTAATTGTGGGTGTACCGAGAACTACAGTTTCGCCCGTTTTTTTTTCTCAGAGACTTTTTCACCTTTACGTCTTTTCACGCCGAGTCCACGCTATGACCTGCGCGCGTGCTTAATGCGAATTTGCGGCAGTAAACGCACGAATTCTCTAGCTCCACATTTTCGGTAAACGAATTTCTTTGACTTCCCTGGCTTCTCGCAGAACCCACTTTTTTATTCGGCGTCCACATTTACCAGCATAATAATGATTCAATTTAAAGCAGAAAATTGTTTAAAAATTGTACATACAGGTCTGACCAAACTGTAATTGCATCACTTAGACGCATGCACTTGTTTTAACAAAATTTTCGTTTTTTCCCTAAAATAATTTAATCGTGACATTACATTGTTTTGGGATTTCGTATTATTCAACATTGCACTTCTTCGTGTTCATGGATATATAATATTTCACATTACGAACTCCCTTTTATCCGAGCAAATTCTCGTAATACAGAGCGTTTGTACGTCGCAACGGCGGCCGTAAGCTTACTTTTAAATTCCACCGAGAGCCGGCGGCGGGCGCGCGTGAAGCGTAATTCTAAGTAATGGAATCATTTCTTTTGTCGATGCCGCATTAGCTCGTGAAACAGCCGGGCTTTCATATTATTACGTCGCGGCGCGCGTCTCTCGCGCGACGCAAACCCCTCGCCTCCCTGCGTCTCCGCGGCAAAGGCTAATCTCATCAGGCGCCTCCTTTTTTTTCGCCCGGCGACGTCGGCCAAAAATACGCAGTCCCGAGTCGGCCCTCGTACGTGCAATTAATCGTCGACCGAATTACGCGATGCACAAAGAGCCGGGGCGTCGGATAAACAAATTTTTTTCTCGCGTGGCCGCGCGCGGAGATAATGGTGCCGGCTTTTTCCTGGGCCCTCCGGGTCATTCTGGAGTTTTTCCCGTACAGTTGCCGCCTCGCGGGATCCTATCGCGCGCCGCCGAGATAGCGAGAATACGTCGCTGGGGGTAAGAAGAGAGGAGGGAAAAAAAGACGCCACAGCGGACCACGCCGCTGTCCCCCGGCTGTTTTTCGCGGGGGACTCGAAGCGCGCCCGAGGCCCGAACAAAAAGCCGCGCGATCCGTCTTATCGGGGCTGCGCCGCTTTAAGGTTACTTCGCTATTGTGGCTCGCAAATTACGCCGGGATGCGCTTATTGTTCTACAAGACTTTCTTGCTCTTTTTGATAATTAAGGTAAAGTGAATTTTTTTTTATTTAAGTTACCAAGTTAGGTTTATGAAAAAAATGTTCGTTGTGAAAATTCATTTTATAAAATTAATTGCAACATGTTCAACGCATTAATCAGTAACTTGACAAATTAATTGAACTTACCGTTCGTACACCCTCAGCCGATCATTGGTCATTCCTGAAAATGAAATTTGAAAGTAAAAGCCATTGGAAAGCGAAAGTTTGAATGCTGTTCGTGTCTAACCTAAAAAGTAGTGGCTACATTGCAGCTAGTACAGGGAATAAGAGAAAGAGTAAGGAGAAAGCCCGCAGGGACAGCCGGGCCAGTTGCTCAGGGAGAGGGGCACGGCAGGAGGCCGTTGGTTTATGCGACTTTAACGAAGTGTGACGTACGACGCGACCGTTAATGCCGACGGTTAAAGTCTTATCTCTTAACGCCCGTGCGAACAGTTCGTCTATCCCGCGAGCGAGGGATTTTATTACCCTGGAGAGCAGCGCCCGTCCCCGGGACGAATCGCGACTACGCTACGCTCTGCTTTGATAAGGGGGCCTCCGCGACCCGGCTACCCTCTCGTGGATTCGCGTGTCTCCGACCTCGTATACATCTTCGTGTTTACCGCCGATAGCGCGCGGAACTGCGCTTGTTTTCCAATCTTCGCAATTTTAAGCGAGCCGTTACCAACTATCGCGATCCTCCCGCGCTTTCGCGGTAATTAGCCCGGCTTTATTGCGATTTTACGATAATGGTAAGATTGCTTTCTTGGAAAGTCTAAAGTAGTGATCAGCAAGCGTTTAATTGTAGTTTACATAGTTTACAGTGCCCCGTAAACGTAACTAACGGCTATAAAAATAACGATTCATTCTCATGAAAATTAAAACATCAATTAGACGTTTAAAATATCAATTGAACGAATATTGTAGAATTCATTGAGTCGGATAAGATAAACAATTTAGGCGAATCATTTTTTTTGCTTTTGTTACGCGTGATTATTTATGTTTTTTCATAGCATATTGTTTATTTTAAAATTTTGTTTATTCATCACACTTGCAATTTTTAATATTTACTCTATCAATTGAAAAATACTTGATTGTTCCTATCGCTGAAAAATGTTCATACAATCACTGGAATAAAAAATGTTCCTTAATGAGAAAACGTCGGAAGAAGATTTTCAAATAAACGCGTGAGTTGATGAAATACAGCGGAACGAATGGGCTCCGATAGCTTTCGGGACTTTAACGTCCACTTTTCAAAGGTAACGATCGGGAGCGAATCCGGAGGAATTCCCCTAATATACCCTCCGAGAAAAGTTACTCGCTCGCAATATGCGTCATGCGAGGCGGGGGTGCGCCTCTCGCGCGCGAGAGTAACGGCCCCTAATTTTGCATTCGGAGCCAATTGAGAGGAAAAATCGGCGGCGCGGGTCCGCGCTTATATATATGTAGGATCGTCGCGCTCGCGACGACGAGGCGACAAGCGGACTTCTTTTCCCTCCCTCCCGACGGCATCCGCTTTCGCGAACAATGGCCCGGCCGTTTTTCTCCCTTTTCTTCCGCGCCGTGTTGCTCCTCGGGCCGATCCTCTTTATTTTCGCATCGGGCGGAGGCGCGACTGGAAATTGGAAATTTCCGTCACTCGTACGGCCGCTTCGGGGCGCACTGGTGGGAACCGTACACGGCCAAGCCGCGCGCGTACCGGGGCTCACCCCCGAAGAGCACCTGATGGCGCCTCGTTACCGCGTAGAAGCTATTTCGTGTTGCTTCGCTACCCTCGTGAAAAACTGACGCTTTTACGGCGCGCATCGATTGCCTTGTACTCATTAATAAATTGCTCTGGAATGCCTCGTTTATTCTTTCAGCGATATCAGAGCTGTATCAATTGACTTAATTAATCACCTACTCAATCAATCAATTCGAACATTTTGTGGTACATATTGTATACGCAACGATTGCCCGATACGCCGTGCCTTCCTGAATATTCACGAGTAAATTATGATTATTGACGTAATTTGTAAATAAAATACGCGAAAATTGATTCGGTTAATCTTGGAATACCTCCGGCAACTTCATTACCGACAAGGTTACGGAAGAGCCCTGGATAAATCTTGGGGTCGCTCCTAAAAATTCGATTCGCTCCCGAAACATTTGCAAGCGGCACTAAAACAGTTTACAACTGCTTATCTCGCAAGTGCCATTCGGGCGCAGACGAGATAGCCGAGTCGACTTCGACGAAGAAAAGTAATAGGTAGGCGTCGCGAGGGATGCGTGCAGTCGTCGGCTTGGCCGGTCTGGAGCGAGGTCGACGCCAGGTAGATAAGTACTCAGTCTTTGTTGTCGTTCGACTTGAAGGCGACGAGTTGCTCAAGTCCATTACGCAAATGCACATTTCCGTATGGAATAATTAACTCTGGCGCGGCGGGGGGGAGGGGCGGGGGGAGCTTTGTGCCCGGGAAACGGGCGCGCGGCATTAAGAGCGCCGCGAGGCGTTAGTCGGAAAGTTGACGATTCGCCTCGCGTGCGACGGGTCCTCGAGTGCCGGCGCTGATTCGCGCCGAGCACTTTGATGTCTTCGCCTCCATTTTGCCCGAGTAATTACCGCGCGCCTGAGGAATCTCGCTCCCCCCAGTCGGAGCCTCTTGGAGACTCTTTCACCGCGGGGGGAGACGCGCCCACGTACCCACGCTCGAGAGCGCGATACTTTATTCGGCTTCTGTCGCGAGTGAATAAGCCGACGGCTGCCTGAATTGCGCGGCTCCTTCGCAGAGCTGCGTTTGCGCGGTCCGCCCAAATGAGCAGCATTTACTATTCATGCGCCGTCTTTTAAATTTAAATGTATATAGCTTCCTTTTTTAATTTGTTCGTTGCTTCCTGAAAGTAGACGCAATTGTAAATTCGCTGGGCTTACTGAGCTTTTATGAATTTGAATTGAAATATTCTGTCCTTTTCTCTGGTATTCGATTATCTGATGAATTCAGGAGATCGCTTTTTAATTGCTCTATACAAAACATCAAATTTTATGCACTTAAATAGAAAATTTAATGTTTGAAAACAATAAAACTGTTTGGTAAGAAAATTCAAATTCTACCAGTCATCGATTATTTCAACTCGGTACCTTACCTCCTATTTCCATACTATGCAGAGAAAGAAAGGGAGAGAGAGAGATAGAAATCCTTGTCATCCTACACTTTGCAGGGGAGGACGTGATTCAGTTTCTCCGCGTCCGCGAGTAACGCTTCCCAATTAGAATAAGAGGGCGCCGCTAACGAAGTCTTAATTTCTTGATAACGATAGCCATTATGCGAGCCGCGACGGCGAGTCGACGAAAACAAGCCGGTCGAAGAGTCGCAGGAGCAAATAAAACTTTGCCGGTGCACCTCGAGCTTCGCCACCCTCGCCGCTTTCCCCCCTGCTTTCCCACCACAGGGGCACGAAAACGAGGCGAGAAGGAGGGCGCAAGGATATGGCCCGCGCGTCGAGGCTTCGTTACGCTATGGAAATTTTTCCGGTCATTCTCCGGATCACCCCAAAGTCGACGAACACCTCTCGCAACGGCCGTACATGTACAGCGGGGATCGGGTCCATTTGCACGTAGATTGACCCTATATGGCTCGATTTACGAAAGTAGCTTCCGACCTAGCTTACTTTCATGCTAATTAAATTATTTTCCCTGCCACGCTGCGAGCGTTAGGTATTTATTTATTATCACTGTAATCCGAGAGCTCGGGAAGAATGCATATACGCTTGCACAAAGGCTATCTTTTTGGATTTCATTATAAATAAGACTTTTATATCCGCTTGTTTCTACTCGCCGTGCATTTATTATGATGCAATTTTTTATAAGGAAGCTTGTACTTTATGAGATGAAGAAATTTTTCGAAAATTTCTTTCCACTCGGACCTTTATTTCGTTCCATTTAAGAAAGTTTCCGTTCTTGCGGAGAAAAATCTGCTAACTTTTACCGTAACAAGCTTAATTTAATATTTCATAAAAATTTCGAGATAAAAATTTTCGCAATATTAGCCGAGCTACATTATTCATGAGCGGCACACATTTTAAATCCGCCCGAAGAAATCCTATCGCCGTGTAATCTAACTTCCGAAGTTACAAAGAAGAAAATGCACCGGGCAAACATCAGATTGCCGAGGGCAGGAAATCCTTCAAACGCGTCACCGAAGCTTCTCCACCGGCTATAATTCGACGCGCGCAAATCCGACTTTAATTTGCCGGGGAGTTATAATCGCAGCCCGGAATTTCATTACTGCGCGGCCCGCGGTCCTTCTGGCTTGGTCGACAATGAATCGGCGCTTCGTCGAAAACCGTGTGCATACGCGCATAGATGTATAAGGGGGGAGGGGGTGAAGGCGACAGTGTCTCTCGGGCAGCGCCCAAGTGAGTACACTGCGCGTCTCGAGGACAATGGGCCTCTTCAAGTCGAGTGAATGAAGCCCCCCCTCGCCCCTCTGGTCTCTTGTGCATCGACGCGCGCCACATCTCACACCACTGTATACACAACGGCTCAAACGCGGCTTGCCTTACACTCGCTGGCATTATTATTTATTCGGTGCTGCGATTTTGTTATTCTCTCTGGAATTCCTCTTAAATGAGTTAATTTTCTTTTTAAATTTCATGAATCAATTGATTTTATAAGAATGTCTAAAACATATCAAAACTTATGACTAATTGGATTGCGATACACACTATTTTTTTTTACTTGAATCTTTTTATTTTTTATTGAAATTCATCGTATATAACTGACAGTTGATAGCGCATGTGGATTCACAAAGCAAACATCAATCCAGTGGAAAAATAAACAATTTATAAATCAATAAAAAATAAATATTCAGAACGAGATAATATAGAAAACAATGGAAGATTTAGTGTCGATATCAGCAAAACGAAAAAAATATGCACTGAAACTATAAATTTATAATATTTACGACTCCACGTCAAAATCGAATATCGTAGTTATACAGTCAAATTAAAAACGATCCGAGCTCACAAACATTCAACCAAATATTCATTTATTTTATTTAAAAAAAAATAACCCGTCCAGGGCAAATATTATTCAAACCTGCAAAAATGAAATTGATCCCAACGTCGAGAAGAAATTGGCGTCGAAGCTCCCTAGAAACTGCATAACGAAGGTGCGTGAACCTAATCAAGTCGAGGCCGTAACGCCCGTAGCATCGAATATCTCGCAATCTTCTCAGACAGCAATTTACATCAAAATCTCCCCCGGCAGCGCATCGCCGGGGTCATCGCCGTCATCGTCCTTTCGATACTGCGCGCGCGAACGAAGCGGCCTCTCCTCCCTCCCTCTCTCTCTATGACCGGCGCAGTGTGTCGCTATACCGGGCCTCATCTGCATTCGCTTTGACTTTTAAATAGCGCGAGCGCGCAATCGCATCGACCGTCAAGCCCTCCCGTCCCTGTCGCCCCCTCCCCCCACCCTTTGTCCTCCTCCGGCTTTATGCGCCAGACAAAGTAAGGACGGCGGTCTCTGGTGCCTAAGGGCGTTGTTGCTTTCCACTCCCCCGTCGTTTTCACTGCGCGCCTCTTCTGCTTCCCGCCCCCGCCGCCTCCCCCGGCTACTGTGTATATATTTTTTTGTGTTCCAGCCTCGCACGCTTCATCTGGCTCCTTCGCGCCGCGAGAGGGAGCGAGACGCTCGGGGACCGGACTGGGAATCGATTTGTATCCGCGATGCCTCCCGCCGACTTCGGCCGAGTAGCGCGTGCACGGGAGCGAGAACAGTCCGTTGGCCTGCTTTTTTTCTCCTCGCCAATCGATTTTTATAAAAATACAACCGTCTACGGGGAAATGAGTTTTTTGTCGCGTCGCCGACGCCGCCAGCGACCGGTTCGCTGAGTGCTTCCATTTTCCCCCGTAGCCCGGAGGAAGCGACGACGAGTGTACTAGCAACCGGTTCTGAGTGCTTCCATTTGCCGCTGCAGTCCGGAGGAGGTAACGACGAGTGTACTGGCGAGCCGCCGCGTCTTACGGCCTCATCGTTACGGCGCTCCGTTTCCAATGGAGGCTCCGCGAGACTCGGCGCGATCGTCAAAGCTGCGAAGAGCCTCGTCGCCGTGACTCGACGCGCTTTTTCCGCGCGCCAGATGGACCATCGCTATATCCTGCCCCCTCCTACCTCGCTCCGTTCCCGCTCGATTGTTCATTTACATCGATGCTTTTTGTTCTCCCAGACAAGCTTTTTTATCTCCCTCTAACAAGCGCTTCCTCCTTCCACCGCTATAAATACGTCGCTCCCTCGGTCGAACAAAGGAAGCGGCTCCATTATGCTACACGGTAATAAATAAGGCGCGTCCATTTCCGAAGGATATTCAATTCGAGAAATAATCTCCATACATCATGCGGAAGTCGGGCTGGGGCGCGTAGAGCGCGCGAAAGAAAAGCCCCTCGTTTCGCGCGCCGGCTCGTATTAAGCGCGTCGCGCGAGCCCGTTTTTCCTCTGGAGATCAAAGGGAGCCCGGGCCGGCGCGCGGAAACGTGCCGAAACTCGACTCGCACTTGGCTGGCCGCAATCGCGTTTGCCCCGGTCAAATATGCGCCGCCCCCGCCCGCGAGCAAGCTCGCAACACCCGGAGCTTCCGCTCTGCCTTTCACTCTCGGAATTCCTTGGACCGAGAATTAAGCTCGTCCGAGTACTGTTTCGCTCGGTCCCACTTTTTATTCGGCCGTACGTCTCAAAATAGGTACAAGGTAAATAATAATAGGTACAAGACATTTGGTACATTTGGATATATTTAATGTTTGGGAGGGGTAAGGAAGCAACCGCGTCGATTGTTGCTTTGATTGAATCGTCGGGAACTACTGCCGAGTGTGATTGACGGCGGAGGATCTAATCAAAGGTTTGCAGTGCACACATCTGCAGAAGAACGATGCAAGTAGAGGAGACATTAATAGCTTTGCACCGAGATGCTTTGGAAAGACTAATCTTCTCGAATCTCTGGAGCCCTCGTAAATCTATAAGATGTGATGGGGTAACAAAATGAGGGTGGAAACCGTAAATTCGAAATATATCTATTATCTACGCTTGAATAAGATATAAAGCCGACCAATAGCTCCTTTAAAAAAAACTTCTGAATAATAAAATAGTGAACTCGGAGAAAATCTTTGTTCAGAAGCTGTTGAAAATTTTATCTAATTTTTTGGTAAACCTCGGATTACGGTTTTATTAATGACGATAGCGAGCAATCATAAAGTTTTTTGAAAAGCTGCTGTTGAAGTAAAGCAAACTTTTACCCGCCTAAAATTGGCGAAAAAAGTTTGTTGACAACGTTTGGCTAGGGAAACTTTCATCAAAATTCACGGTCTCAATAGTGGTACGCCCACAAGCATATGCGTCAACAGGAATTTCACGGGGCTCACAATTTTAAAACAAAAAATACTTTTTCATAACCGGCAGCAAAGTTAGTAGGTATATTAAAAAAAAGCTACATGTTATTGACGAAAAACAAATAAATCGCTTTTATTGCTTTTATAGGAAAGCTTTAAATACGTAAGAAATATTTTGTAGTAAACTATCCCCTGTATATATATGAATGAAACCGATATGGGAATTTTAATTTGTATGAAAAACAAATAATTTAATGAAATTCTAAATATTATTTTGGAAAAGGAAAGGAATTACGCACCCTAATTCGATTTCGGGATTATTACTGTTATTACAGCGCTTGTATTCCCCAAAAGTTGTTCCATTTACTACAAGTTACAGGCCGCACTCGTTAGCATTCAACCGCGAGTTTCTCAAAATATGCTTTCGTCAGTCTTTGATGCTCGTAATAACGTCCTCATATTCAAGTGCCTCATTTCGAAACTAATGTTCGAGCGTTTAATGAACTATTTAAAAAACAAAAAAAAAGCACTCGCTCAACATTATCGTTCGCGCAGCGTTGCGCAATCATGGACTTTTTAAAAAAAGAGAGAGAAGAGCGAAGGCATAATCTCGAAGGGCTGAAAAGTGTTTTCGAAACGGGGGCCGGCCGTAACTTCGTTCTTAAAGTTCGCTCGCTGGCTTTTATGTACAGAGGGAACCCGCGAGGGCAGGGAAACTAAATTAAAGTCTCGCGGGACTGCGGGATTACATCGAGGCTTTATCGTCACGTCTCGGCGTGGCGCGATTGTTGCGCTCTCGAACCGAAGCGAGCGACGCCGCCGCCGCGGAAAAATAAGCCAGCGCCGCGTAGTCGAACTGGGCCGAGAAGTTTCGCCGAGTCTGTAGCCGGGGCTTGTCTTGCAGGCGGCGAGGGTGCCTCGATGAAAATTTCGAAGCGTCGCGCTACCGCGACAAGATGAATGGCTGCGAATTCTCGGGAGTTTCCTCGCTCAAGTGCGTCCCGCGTAACGTACACGCGTTCAACATTTCAACACCTTTTCATCTTCAAATGCGTCTGCGTCTCCTCGGAGGCGCGAGCCTCGAAATGCCGCGTAAATTGATAAATTATTCCTTCTTTCCATGCAAATTTTCGCTGGCTCACAAATAACCGCCGTAAAAGCAGAAGGAAAATTTTTTTTAAAGCGTAAAAAAGCACTCGGATCATTTGAATACGTAATTTCCGTGCAGTTAGATGGAACAAGTTGAGCGGTTAATAGCCGTATAAGGTTCGCGTATGACTTATGATCGATCGACATCTTCGGACGCATCGATATTAACGCGAACCGCAGCGGCCCCACCTCGGGACCGCTCCGCGGCGAATTCGATTCCATTCATTAACGGGTGGACTGCGCGCGCTAAAGTTTGCAGCGGCAATTTGCCGCTGGATAGCCAGCAGCCTTCGTGGGGCGCGAGGGGGCGAGGCAGACGGGTCGAAAGACCGTGGGAAGAAGCGTAAAATACAGTTCTAATCACGGCACGTCAAGAGCACAAAGTAGAAAACTCCGCGTGCGTCGGGGACGCGGGGCGAGGGGGCGTAGCCTCCGTCTCCCCTCGCGCTCTCGCATGACCTACGAGCGGGTTAATGGTCGTTCGAGTTAACGCGCTTCCCCGCTTCGCCTTGGCCGTCCCGGCCCCTCCGCCCGCGACCACCGTAAAATTGGCTCGCTGAAAATTTCCCCGACGCCCCGGCGCTGACCTCCGCGCCCCCTCCTCGCTGCTGTCTCCCTCGATTTCACGATCCGACACTTAACATCTCGTTAAGCTGGCCGGCCGAGCGCCCGCCGCTTTTTGCCCGTCCACCTCCTTTGGCAAAAATTCAATGCCGAGCGCGCGCGCGTAGGCTCGCCCTCCGCTCTTCCGCGTCTTCGACTCTATATGAAATCGCAATCGAACGGGACTCGCTTTTTCTCTATCGAATGCGAACAAACTCCATCGTGTTTTTGCCGAATTAAGTTACTCGATGAAAGTTGGCGCACAGTTCTCGTCAATTCCATTTTATGGTACGTCCAAATATTGCTCATCGTTTCGCAACGCGTAACCACGACCTTATCGTAGCTCTGAGAAGTTGAATTAAAATTTATACCTATAATATTTGAATTGATTGTTTGCAGATATAAATTAAATGAGTTAGGGTGTAAAACGAAAGAAGTTTTTTATAGCGCCGAAGAAGATGATAGTCGCCTTTTAAGTTAAAGCCGTCGACATTAATCCAAGTGTCGAAGGCCCTTGAGAGGGGCATGTTGCACAAGTTGGTGAGAATCTCTTAATTTACGCTCCTCGCGCCGTGAAACTCGATAACGATCGCTCGTACAAGTTGGCGGTTACGATTCCCGATGGCTCAGCCGCTCGTCTCGCGTACCTTGCCCATCGGCCCCGCGCCGGCCCTACCGGCCCTTTGCCCCGAGTACACAGCCCGTTCGATTCAAAGCTTCGAGTTATGCGCCGCGGGTAACGCCCGCAATTACGGCCAACTTTAACGCGCCCGCGAGGAAATTGCGAATATCCCGGGCGCAATTTTCTTCGCGCCCCGGCGCAGTGTAGCCTTACAAAAGACAAATTAGCCCGGTTATAATACGTCCCAGGTAGCGCTAATCGGACAAGCCCGAACTCGCTATTTGCCGGGAGTTTAATGAGCTCTCCCGCCGCCCGGCTCGCCCTCGATTATACGCGGCAGCCGTCGCGCTTTGTTGATTTTCCACCTTAGTCGAAGAGTGGCTGTATTGATACTTGCCACCTGGGAGTATTTGATCGGTGTTAGCTGCATTACTCTCGCCGCAATTCGATGAAATCTAGAATGTGTTTCCAACTTCCATTACTTACCCAAGAAAATTTACAGCGGTAGTTATACCGAACGGAAAGTTATTATTCGAAATAACCGTTTTACATGCGTTTTACTGTTAAGGTTGGCACTTTACTTTACATCGTTATCAGATCTTTCCCAACTACGTTTTTCTGTCACCAAAAGAATATTTACTTCGCCAAGATCGTTCAGAAACTCCTAATTAAATTAGCTGGGCTACAACTGGGAAGCCAGCGCAAATTTATTCGAGTTCAATAGGAATTATGTCGACGACGCGTGAAACAACTTCCTGGTCGACGACGATGCGGCTTAATGAATTTCCATAGTCCCGGCAGCGTCGCCTCTTCTCCGTCATCCAATCAGCCGAAACGAGGGCCGAAGAAAGGAAAAAGCGAGCGCCTTGGTCGGAAATGAGGCGAGGCTAAGGGCGACGATTCGAGCGAGGTCCGAGAGGCTAAGACAGACGGACATAGAGGCGCGCAATTACCCCGGAGGAAAATTGAAGGCGCGCACGCCGCAGCTCGTTAGCCCCGAAGGTGACGAAGTGTACCGGGCGAGCCAAGAGATTCGCGAGAATTTCGCGGCCCCCGGGCCTTTCGGCCCTCGCGCGCGCGCAAACTCCCGAAATTACTTGGGCGCGCGCGGCTGCGCCAAGTTACGGGGCAGCGCGCATTCCGCGGCTGCGCCAGTTTCTCATTAACAATCTATTAAGGAGCCCGGCGAGCCGCGCGAAAAAGCGCAACGAATTAAATTGATGTCAAGCGCCCCCGCCCCGCCCTGAAAGAGTTTCATTTCCTTTAATATGCGCTGGGAAAAACCGCGCAGGCCCGGCCCGGCGTCCCGCTGATTGTAGGTCACTGAGGAAAATGATGATTAAACGGCTTGCTCAAAAAATTAACGCGCGCCCTTTCATCCTTTAAATATTATAGGTTCCATTGACGGCTTAAGTTCGAAGAGGAAATTACAAAAATAAACTTTGATGTGCGCTGATTAAAATAAATTCGCGGAAACGCAACACATTAAAAAACATATTTTTTTTTAGTACGCGCAACTTGAAAGCAATCATATTTTATTCACTAAGGAAGTGAAAAATAGTTATCGAACTTATAAAACCTGTCGCCGGCTCTTTTGTAAATGTTTAATTATTAAAAATTAACTTCCAAGTTGATCGGTCAATTTGCCCAAGAGAAAAGTTTATAAAAAAGTTCTTACTGGAGAGCGAGGGTGGGTGCCGACAATACTAATTGTAAAGCCCTCCCGGCCAATCTCCCCTCTTCCATCTTTAATTATTCACTCCGGGGCACTTTTATTTTTGTTTACCTTAAAAATCGCGCTGGAAGCTCTTAAGCTCGTTTAATTATTGACAAACTATCGGAGCTTGAAAAAAGCGATTCTCCGCGCCCCCGGCTACCCGAGATTGAAGCTCTCCCATTAATATCTAATTTAGTTGGCAAGATCGTGCAAAATATACGTAGCGGCCGATACTACGGGGCGCGGTAGCTGCCTAGGTGCTGCTGTAGCAGAGGCAGGCTGACCGGGGGAATGCTAGGACGACATTCAGCGATGCTTCTAGAGCAGAACTTAACGAAGCGAAACTTCGTTAATCTTAAAGAGAAAGCTCTTGCAGTGACGAGGGTGAAACTAAAATATTCTGATGCTCGCTTCAACGCTCAGCCTCAAAGTTACATTACAGCCATGTTGAGCGCTTACCCCGTTGCAAAATAAACATTTTTTGCGTGCATTATTAATTCGCCGTGCGGAACGTGTAACGATGAGGCAATTATGCGCTCAAACGCTGCGTCTGATCGTACCGGGTTATTACTACTGAGGAACGTAATAAGCTCTCGATTCGTACCGCCGGTCGCGTATTGTTCTGTAAACTCGGGAAAATAATTAGCCGCAGCGGGAATCATAGTCGCGCGATCGAATAAAGCGGGGATTAAATTAGCGGAAACGCGCCCGGGCGGGCGGCTGCGCAATTGTACGAAATTCTTGCCGAACAAGATAGCCCGGCGGGCAAACACGCGCTTTAATCTCAATTATAAGCCTCTCGCGCTCTGTGGAGCGTCTCGTCGTGCACAGTTAGTCGGTGGCGCATACGCGCCGCGTTGGGTCCTGCCAGTAGTTTGGCACGGCGGCGGTGTCGCGCGACGCGCGCGCAAAGCGTGTACACGTGTACCCCCGGCGCGTAGCCAGCGCAACGCGCGCACAGGAGAGCTGCGGCTTTTCAAAGAACACACCTTGTAATTACGCCGGAGCGGCTCGGGAGCGAGCGTCTTGTAATCGTATATTCCCGCGGCTCGCATAAATTAAGCACGCCGCGTTTGCGCTTTAAAAGGGAAGTACGCGGCTCTGGTCCGGCCTCTGTGCCGCGAAACTCCTCGAAGCCGCGCGAAAAGTATGGACCGCGGGGGGATGAAAAGGAAAGTAATTTGAAAAACGGGAGCGCCGGATAACCCACTGTAATGAAAATGTTTTTCGAGCCCGGTGTATATCTTCGAAGCTTTTACCGGAATTCACCGGCAGTTTCTAATTATTTCATGCCGAATTTTCGAGGTGGTCGAGGGGCCACCTCTTCAGATGGGAGCAGCTGATCTTTTCGAGGAGTCGTTTGTACTTGTGTTTCTCGTCTTTTCACATTTATTTTTAACATTATTGAAAACGCACGAGAAATATCATAAATTTATTTATTTGATTGAAGAACGCACATATTTAATTGAATTTTATTATTGTTTCATATTTTATATGTGCCTGTAAAGCGTTAAACACTGTAAATGTCTGTATTTAATCAGTGATTTTACTAAATGTATTCTTTCATTAAATCATACGATTTAAAAAAACAAAGATTTCTTTTTTTAATTTTGTAATAATAAACCAACTGATATTTATTCAACGTAACAAAAATAAATATCATTTTAGATTCTTTATTAAAAAGAAATTGGAACAGAGTATTTTTGGTTAACATATAATATTTTAGCAATCCTTTTTGGTGCAATATTGATTAACCAAAATAGATCAAATCGACAAAAGGCGGTACCGCTTCCGCAAACACCCCTCGCGCCTTTTACCCCCGTGCGGGTGTACCCCTGCACCGAGTCCAGCGGGCGATGCACTATTAACAAACCGTATCCGCGGCTGCAATAAAAGCTCGCTCGCTTAAAGCGACGAGCTTGGAGCAACGGACGTGGAATCGATCCGAGCGAGTCCGTAAGTCTCGCTCGGTGCACGGCCGGGCGGGGGTGGGAGGCCGAGCGTCCGGCGGCGGTGGCGGCGGCAGCGGCGGCGGCGAGGGTTCGGGAGGCTGCGCCGTCTGGCGGGGCGCCCGCTCCCGAGGCAGCCGCGGCGCGCTAGTGCTCGCGCAGCGGCGCACGGGAGCGCAGTGGTGTGGTGCCGGTGGCGCGGTCTGTACTCACGGTGTCGCCTCTCCCTTCGCCTCTCGTCGGCACGTGTTCCCCCCGGAGCCCGCGGAACTCACCCCCGTCTGATCGTCCTCTCGCGGGCCCAGTGAGTGCGTCGGGGATAGTGCGCGCCAGCCGAGGATGCCCCGGGCCACCGGCCGCCGTACCCCGGACACCGGCGAGCCCTGAGCAGCCGTCCGAGAGGTGAGTGGCGCCGAGCGACGAGCAACAATTTTCCCGTTTGAAGGAGCGCGCGCGCGAGCACCGAGTGCATCGCCCGGCGATGTAGGTCGCGCGACAGGAGACGGAGCGCATGCACGCTCGCCCCGGCGGGCGCGCGTTTCTCGGCAGGCACTCCACGTACGCGGAGGTATAACCGCGCGAACGCGTGACCAATTACCCTCGCGGAGCGCGTGCACGTACCGAGGCCCCCGTCTCCACCTGTGTAATTCGAGAGGCGAGTTTCGCCGGCTCCTAAATAAATCTCCGGCAGTCGACCCACCCGCTCCGGGCCCGATCGTCTCCCGGCGCGCGTCCTCGGACCGTCTATAATTAAGCCCCGTCCCCGATAAAACACAGCCTGCCGATGCGAGTCTCCGCCCTCTCGCCCTCGAAAATTGCGCGTCATTCAGTGCGGAAATTGCGTTGCCCTCGTGTCCGACCCCCTTCTTCCCTCTTTCAGCCCCCGAGTAACGAACGCTTTCACGTGTGTGCGTCCGACCTCTTTAGCAGCCGCGCGACTTATCAATTTTGCACAGGGTCGAGCATCCGCCTACCCCTTATTCTCCGGGAAGATTCTCGGCCTTGATTGTCGCACCTTTGTCTTAACGGGGTGTGCGCTCCCCGAGTAATTGATTCGATTTCAGCCGAGTAGAGTGCGTAATTTACGCGCGGTATCCGAGCTGTTCCGATCTTCAAGCCCATTTTTACTGCAAAAGTTTAAAGGCTCGCTTTGTGCATTAGCATACGGCGCGGGCAGGGTACTATTTTTTACCTACAGCATAAATCGAAACATCGCCGGGGGCTGTAAAATACTTGGCGATAAAATTACGGCTCCACGCTTTTTTTATAGGGTACCCAGTCCGGCGAGCTTATTTCCGGCGAGACGTATATCGGGATCCAATAGCGGCGGCGCTCGCGAATCGATGGACCCCGGGGGCCGTCGAAATTACGAGACAACGCGGAAAGCGGGCGCGAAGGCGCGAGCCGAGGTCAGCGGCCGGCCGGCTCGAGCCGCCGCCGCCGCCGCGGAAAACGCCAGAGCGATAACTGGTTAAACTAACCCACCGTGTTACCCCCGGACTAATTAAGCCGGGCGGAACTTTCGAGATTGAGGTCTCGGCCCGGCTCCGGCTCTGTAGCCCGCGCTTACACGCGGGGCCGCCCGCCCGCGCGTTTCTTCGTTATAAAGCCACCCCCCGTGAGTTTTAATCTCGCGGCGACGAGCCGGCCGCCCGGCGCAAAAAGGCGCCGCGGCTTCGTTCATTTAACTTGGCCGGCGCTAATCGGGTAACCCCTCCTCCCCCGGCCGGAGCATGCTGTAATCATTAGTGCCGCCGGGCCGGGCTGGAAAAAGAGCGGCGAGCTGCAAAGCCACCGCAGCGCCGAAAGGCGGGCCGCTGGACGATCGGTGAAAAATTACCGTCGGCGCTGGAAATCGGCCGGAAAACATTCGGCCGGCGCGCGTTTAGTAATCCCCCGGAAAAGTCGGGCGCGCGCGAGCCGTCGACGCGGAAAGGGTCATTTGTACCTCTCGCGGAGGGGGAGATCCCCTGCGGTCGGACAGAGAGCAGACGCTTCGCGGGCTACGGATTCGTCACTGTCGCGCGCGCCGGAAGAGAAGGGCGGGAGCAGGCACTTGGCCGTCCGCGGAGCGCGCCTCTTTTCCGGTATTGTTTTTGCAGCGAGCGCGGCCCTGATAAAGACGCAAAGGAGGCGCGATGATAAAAGGCTAGACGCGAGGGAATGGCACTGTGGCGGAACGCCGTTAGCTTTATTGCTGCCGTCTCTCTCGCTCCGATCACGTGGCCCCTCTTCTCTCTTCTTACGCTTTATCCCACTTTTTCTTATTTTTCTTTTGTATTTCTTTTTTTTTACTTGTTGTGTTTCACTCAGGCCGGTGGCATGCCGCCGCTGCCGTGCTCCCTTTTTTTTTCTTCCCCAGTATTTCTTCAGACACCTGCAAAGAAAGTCTCTTCATTTACTTGCCGCACACTGTACCTCTCTTGCAATTCCGAGAACTTTTAATGGTTCTGCAGTCGTCATTGTTGATTTATATGAACGAAATAAAAAAGATTGTTAATTTTTCTTTAAATTTATAATATTTCCTTTATGAAAGACAAAAATTAAATCTTTGGATTTTATTATTCACTTCTTATATTACTCCAAGTTTTCAACTTAAAATTCAAATATTAAATTTCGGATAAAATAAAAAAAAAATAATTAAATATTAAATATTTGTAAAATTGAAATATTGAAACTGCATTTCTAGAGATTTTCAGTTGGAAGGTTTCATTGAATTAAAATGATTGTATTTTAAATAATAAAAAGCCATTAAGGTAATATTGCCGTCACACAGAAATATAAAAGTTTTTCAATCTCAAATAACAATTTTAAAAGTGTTTTTAAAACAGCCAATATTAAAAAGTTTATGAAACTTTTCAAAAATGTAAAAACTTTTTTTAATATACCGTCATAGAACAGATTGAAAACTTCAGCGAATTAACGTATAAAAAGTTTTTCAAAAACCGTTTACCCAGCAGATTTTCATTGATCGATCCGAGCCAAATAGATCTTCCTGCGTTACCCTCGTCCTAAAAAAAATCGCACCTCGTTGTTGGAACCGAAATCACCGATACTCGAATTCTCGCGCAGCCCCATTCAGCGGCGGGACTCGCGTAAACAAAGACCGTAAAAAAAGGTGCACCCTCGCCTCTAGTGCACTCATCTCGATAAAAGAGCGGCGAAGCGCGTCACAATGCAGGGCTGCGGCGCGCTTCTCGCGGGCATTGTCTGCGCGCAGGCGCCTTAGTCGCGGTCCCTTTGACGCGCCCGCTCCCGAAAGGATGAAATAAAAAAAAAAAAAATCGGGCGTCGTTCGCGTGAGCGCGCATAATGCCGTCGACGGCTTATCCGCGGCATCCGAAGCTTTCGCTTTCGCGGTGACGCCCACCGAGAGGTTATTAAAACGGCGTCACGCGCGCCCCGCCGTTTATTAACCCCCCCTCCGCGGCCTCATCGGATTATCGAAACGCACTTTTATGGCCCGCGCTTTATTTTTTCACTTCTCGCCCGTGAAATTTTCCATCGCTCGTAAACCTCCGCGTCTCGGGGCTTTGATGAAATACCGCGGCGAAACTAAATCGAGCTTTCGTTTCTCGCGCTCGGACGGCGCTCTTATTCCGCGCGTGTGTTGCTTTTTACGATTACAATCGATAAAAGTATGCAGGTTGCGTCGTAAATAAGCCGGGAAAACTGTGCGCGCGATCGATACACACCACCTTCAATAAGGTTAATGACTCGTTGGCGAAAAACCGTTCATCAAAAAGTTCAACGTCACTTTAATACGCTCAACTTTCCGTCGGCAAATTCGTTCCGAACTTCGACTGAAAATCGGGCGTGACATTTTTTTTTTTTTCACCACCTCGCCACCTCGGCGCTAATGTAACTCTCGTATACCCTACGAGAGCGGCGTGGAGTCGCTAAATCTCCCGTCGCATTTATCGCCAGCGACCTGCCAATATACCGTATGAAAGTCGTCGCCGCGCGAGGCAATAAACTCCACTGCGGGGATAAGCTATCGACGCGAAGTGTAAAAATTTACCCACTCGCGCCGACGTGCGATCAAATCCCGGCCCCCAACCACTTAGACCACGACGAATGACGAAAATCAATCATCGAGAATTAACAACCAATTCCGCGAGTAATTGTTTCCACTTAAGTATCGAAGAAAGGATCGGGGGCTACTTCATCCGTATATAAATCGAGACTGCGGCCGTGATAAGGGATTTATATCGAAAAAGCCGCGCGATAAAGGGGCCGATAGTGGCCGAGGCCTTTTTTCCGTGTCCCGCCGAGGAAAAATGACCTATGGTAGCGCGGGCCGCGGCAACGGCGAGAGAAGATAAGGTCGACCTCTTTAAAGGTGAGGGTGTGGAACGGATGTGCGCGCGCCGTCTAATGAAGCGTCAGTCGCGTCGATTTGCCATCGCGGTGCCCTTACACGCTGCTCTTTCTCTCTTCCTATTCCGCGTGCGCTCTTACCCCCTCCTCCCTTTCCATCCCACCTTTTTTCATTAGGCGCCGTCCATTATTTTTCCGTGAATGCGCTTCTACCTCCGAGTCCTTCGGCAGCAAGATCGATCGGGCTCTGTGGGGATTCTAAATTGAAGGATGGAATTTACATGATCTGAATGCGCGTAATGAATTACCCGATGCAGTAAAGAGATTATGGATTCGCTCGAGGAGGGGGCTTTGAAATCACTTGGAAAATTTTTCCTCCATTGACGAAAAATTGTAGATTCGACGAAATTGAATCATTATAACGATGCTCTTTCCTTCATATTTTTTTCGTTCAGATTACTATGGTATTCAGTTTAATAATAGGTACTTATTTCCACGGTTCCTCCTTCAGATATAATGAGGGAAAAAAATCGCCCTTAAAAAGATTAATGAATATTCTTATCTGTCGCTACTGAGAAAAATATTATAAAGCTATTATTTATTTCCTTTATAAACCCTATTAGGGGATTATCTTTTATATATCGCCACATTTTATTTACGTTAAATCTAGAGAGTAAGTCAGATTTTTATAATCCGTCCCTTGTTTTTTAAATGCGCTTTATTGCGCGCGCATGTGTCAGAGAAGGAAATGTTTCAGCTTTTTAAGTAAAAACATGTACAACTTATAATGTTAAATATGTATATATAAAATTAAATAAAGAAATAGCAGAAAGTGTCAGATGCACTTCAACCGACTTTTTCATCCTTTTTAAATAATATTACGTAATAGAAGCAAACATTTAATTAGCATATTTTTATAAAAAATAAACTTCATGTTAAATATTCCTTTTAGCAGAAACGGTAAACAATTTGGGTTTACGACTTATCTAAACAGTTGCTAATAAAAGTAATCCGAAATTACGGCAGGTGATAACGCTGCCACTTTAGGCAACATATTTCACGCGCAGCTTATACAACTGTAACGCGTGTTACGAACATTATACAGACTAAAGCTTAACCATGTAAACAGGTAAGCGCATGCCGCGCAAATAAATTTGATGTCAAATCACGATTATGGCATGACAATCGGAGAACGCGGGAAGCGCGGACTAGATTGTACGGCGAATTGTAGCCCAACCACAACAATAGCGCGTTCGCATGTGGCGCAAACGGGCTTGTCTGTCAGCGCAACATCGCTGCAATATCATTCTTTCTGCTCGCGCGCGTACACCGGGAGCAGCGACGCACCGGCTCCTCCTCCTGCGCGGCCCCCCTCCTCATAATTCATGCCGCTCACGCCCCCGCCAAGTACCTACACGCACTCCGGGCCGAAATACAAATTTAATTTGAAATCTTGTAAATCTTATCTAAATTATTCCTCCCCCGCAATCGGATCTCATTTCTCGGGGCGTAATTTCCCTTCCTTGATAAATTGCGCCCGGCGAGAGCGGAGCAGCGAGCGGCACAATTGCGCGAATAAAAGGCCGCCGCGGTATAACAATGAGTCGCAATATCGCGACTCGCCGCGAAATTCGATTGCCGTCGCGCTCGCGAAGATCATAAGCGCGCCGGGCCCCCGAGCGGGGCGCGGGGGACGCGCGAGGCAAAAGAGAGGGGCGAAAGATAATTGCTTGACGTATCTTTGCGAGGCCGAGCGGCGGGGGCCCCGGGGAAGGGGGGATCTTAACCGCAGCAGCGAGTCGCCTAATGACGTCGTTACCGACGATATCGCCGCCGTCGCTCTAGGCGCAATAAACGACGACAATGGCCGGGCGGCCCGCGTGCAATAATGATTTACTTAAGGAAGTATCCGCGAGAAACGCGAAACGAGAGCGACGCCGGATCCCCCGCTTCCATTTAACTTGCGATGGACGCTATATCACGTGGCCGGCAGGCGCAACCCCGCTCGTTTCTTTTCGTTAATGTGAGAAGCGCTACCGGTTTTTTCCATTACACTTTGGAAGATGAGTTATCGCCGCGAATATTCAACTTACTTGGAGTCGTGTCGCTTTTTATGGCGACGCTATTCTCGTGTTCCGGTAATTTAACGTTAAAAATCTCTTCATCCTATTGGTTTTTCCCTTCCTTCTTTGGATTATTTTATTATTAAATACAAAAACTCTTCTTTATTTTGTATTTATTTGCAGCTTACTTTTATCGTCTCCTGGGAGTTTTTCTTCTTGCCATTGTGTAAAGAAGGATTAACTTAAGCCGAAGCAACTTGATTAAACTTTTATTTTACATTAGCACGGGGAAGTGATTTCCATGATTAAAAATTTATTATTAACTCAAAAATCTAAGCCATTTCGCAGCTAAATTTAAACTTCAAGATGAGCTAAGCCTTTAAAAAAACATTGCTCGCGATGGCGATAAGCTACGAGCTGCTTGCACCGTAATCAAGCGTAAGCCCCCACGTACACTTGGCACTCGTGCCCCCCAATAAATACACAAGCTCTCCAATCAATCTCCTCCTCATCCCTTATACATACCACAATCTAGCCCTGTCTTGGAGCCCACCTCTCCACCTCCCTCTCGATTTCTCGCCTTTTTTTCTCTCTGCCGCTCTCTCTCTCTCTCTCTCCGCGCATCCGCCAGCCCCGGGAAAAGGAATCCACCCCCTCCCACCCTAACCCGGCCCGCGCACCCAACGAGCCGCGGAGCCTCGGCTTGTATCGCGGGAGAAAAGAGTAGGTCGAGCGGTTATCCCGAGGAGCGGTAATCCCCGGTCGGCCGGAGGGTGAGCTCGATAATGGCGAGCGCCGCGCTCGCTGCGCTATCGCGCGCCAGATTTCCGCCACCTAGTCCGCCTCCCCCCGAGCCCTCGCCGCCGCAACGCCGCGGCAAATACCTGTCAGCCGCCGCGATCCAAATAAAATCCCCGCTCGGAAAAAACGCCGCAATTCCCGGATTTTCTTACAGCCCGCCGCTCGTCTTGGCACGGCCCGCGCGCCCCGCACTATCGCGAGCTTTTTTCACGGGAATGAGATTTACATCCGCGAGGATCGCGGCTCGGGCTTGATAAGGCTCCTACGGTTACTCGGGGCACGATGCCTCGCGTTAATTTTTAAAGCGGCACGTCGGAGCCCGGTTGCTTGGATTCTATTAATAGGTAAATGGGGCTTTAATTAAATTTTGCGAGAATCGGGCTTTAATCTAATGCAGCTTTTCGCTCGCAGTACGGTGTTACAAGGAATTATAATGGATTTCCCAACGCAGAGTGACAGCTATCTAAATATTGCTGGTACCTGTATTGTGTACAATTGCATATGTAAGTGACGTCAATGTTTACAGCGAGCATTGAATTATTAAAATTTACATTGGACATTTCAATTGATTTTGAGATGCTATCTCTTACAATAAATTGGATTGAGTTTCGACGCAGTTACGAGCATTTTAACATTTTATTATGTAAATACATTCTGTCAAAGTGATATTAATTATCATTAAATGAGATTTATTGTATTATTACTGTTATTTATCATATTGCAATCATCGTAGGAAATTCTTTATTGCAGCAATTCGTTTGCATAATTTCAAGATAATTATGATTGATAAATATCCGAAATGTGTAATAATTATTTTCGCAATTCATTTGAATGCGAAATAATAAATATTTTAAATATTAACGTAATTTTAGTCTTATCAAAAATGGATAAATTTAAAACATGTATTTAGAAAACGTTCTGGTGTATTTTTAAAATAGAAGAAAACCGTTTTAAAATAAAATATCAAAATTTCCATCACCCTCGAAAAAATTGGCAAATTATCCAGCACTTGACGTAGCCATTGAGCACTCGTCCAAAACACAATGCGCTCGTCGCCGTATTGTGCAAGTTAATTCAATTGTCGGAGTCGGCCGAAAGTTGGGAATTAAGAAAAACTTTGCCAAGCAACGGGAGCCTCGGCTGTCGATCGAACGTTTTACTTGCTATGCATCGGTCGCCGAGCAGCAAACGCGGCGACGGTGGGTAGGCGAGACGAAGGCGAAAAATCGGAGATGGAGGAGGAGGACCGAAGGTTTCGAGGGAAGAAGCGGGACAGAGTGTATACGTAAAGTCGCTCTCGGTGGAAGAGTAACGCGTGCTCAGCCTGTACAGTTACCGTTCATTGCCGTTCCTCCTCACTCGATTTACGAGGGGCCACTTCGAACTCGCGAATGAAGTGCATCCGCCAAGTTTCGCCGAGTTCCTCCGCCGAGCCAAAAGGAACAACCGGACCGAACGAATTCATTCACTTCGCCTCTCCGCTTCTTCGGCTCCAGTGTCTTAAGCCCACCTCCACTTGAAAATTGTCAGATATTCGATTTGATTTAACTTCCGTCCCTTTGTCATTTGTAAAACCTTCGAAATTACTAATTTTCTCGTCCGCGACATTTAATCGGCTTTTTCTACAGTGCTGTGCTATCTGCCAGCAGGTTTTTATATTTTATTTTGATAATATCATCAAAATTATTTTCTCTCTTTTAATCCATTTCAAGTGAAAAACAAAGAATAGCGAAGATATTGCAGCCGATTATCTTCAAAAGATGCGTACCTCATGGGGCAGCGTGATAAATAGCACAGAATAAAGCAGCCGCGATGTGCGTAAAACAAGTTCACGCGAGATCTCCAGGATGGCCGTAACCGTGGAGACGGGGGAAGAGCCGCCGCGGAAAGGAGGGGATGGTTCAGGCGCGAAAGCAGCAGTGGCCAAGTGCACTCGTAAAAGTAATTAGCATAATAAATTATCCCGCAAATAAAAGCAGGCCGCGGCTAACGACAAGCGACTGCGCGTACGTATGCGCGCTGCACACCGGCTGCGGAAAATAAGGGCGCGGAAGCGCGAGGAGAAGAAAAAAAAGGCCGCGGCGGTGAAAAACGTTTACAAAAGAGTCGGGGCTTGACCTTATTTTCCATATTTTTTTTTAACACTCTCGCCGGATTCGGCTAATTTCTGAAAAGCAAAGGCTAAGGCTGGCGTGACGTGAATGCGGCTTCATTTAAAAAAACGGCAACCTGTGCGCTTTTTAATGAGGAGCGTCTCTATTCCCGTAATATTTTTATTTAGGCACGACTTGATAAATAACGAAAGTTAGAGAAGGTGTTAATGGAATTTAAAGCGCAGCCGGATGGAAATTTAGCCTCCGGGGAGCGGGAGAAGCCGGTCGTCGATTGTCGCCGGGTAAAGGGAAAAGAAAGCGACGGGGAACTGGCGCGGGCAACTCGATTACGGCGCGCGACTCGTCGAATCCTCGAAAATATTGTTTGCATCTTAATCGGGAGAAGTTTCCCGAGACTCGAGCTAGTCGCGTCGCGGAATGCGAATGAAGCAGTCGCGGCCGTCGTGGGGGTTGGGGGTTTGAAAAAGTCGGTCGGCGCGCATCGGTCTCGCCACCAAAGGTCGGGGAATCGGAGACGCAGCATCTTTCTCTCGAGTTTCTCTATGATTGGTCCGCTCCCCGGGCTTTGACTACCCACAGCGGCGTCACGTCTTCTCAGATTACCCAGTCCGAGGAGTTCCTAATTTCGACGAGGGCTGCTCCCAGGGAGATCGCCGGGTTCTTATCAAGGGGCCCCGGCACCTCGGCGACGCGATAACTTTTGCGGCGGGCGGTGACTCGGCGGCGAGATGAGGAATCGCTTTGACGTGATTTCCGGGGCGCGGTGTCGCGGAATTTTCTCTGCGTCACGGCGGGAGGGTTCGGCGGGGCCGCTGGGGTCTTGGCACATTGTACATGGGATTCACGTATCGCGAGATATTGATTTTACTTTACCGTCGCGGTTATTCCGCGCGCTCACGGGCAGAGGTGATGTATACGCCGCGGGTTTGCTTTGCGGCGGACGAAGTTAAGGTCGGCTGCTGCGCCAGGATCGTCTGTTATATTTGCCTAGCTGAAACCGATGTGCAGACAGGTAATATCGTTATATGGGATCCCTGCACAGCAGGCGCGCTTTCATTCAGCTCCAACGTATAGCCAGATTAATTTCGACATTTTTTACAGGTTTCGCCCATATTGGTTATTTACCTCGCTCGAATGATATCGATCGAATAAAAATTTACATTTTAAAATTGAGAAATAAGTAAATACTAAACTATTAAATTTTTGCGCTTTATGTGAAAATATGATACTTATTTTGCCAATTTTCCCAAATACGGAAACTTTTGTTTCAATAGCCTTAGTATTGCATTTAATTTTACACCGTATTTTAAAAATTTCCCACGAATTTCTTTTTGCAGTGTACAAATCTGTTTTCGATGTCGCAACTAGCATGAAAAAGCGTTTAACCGTAAAAAGTTGGCATCCTTGCGTTTCTTTGCAGCACGGAGGCGGGCGCAAAAAACTTTGCAAAACGAAGAGGGTGCTGAAGAGAGGCTCTCGAGAGCGGGACGGAAGAGGAGAGGGGGATTAAAAACCACGCTCGCTTCGAGCACGCGCGCGAAGGTCCGAAATGCAGAGAGAGAGAGGCCGCGTACGTGCCGGGGTGAGCTTCGTTTCCGCTCGGGGCGAGGGAAAACATCAGCTGGAGCGCGCGAACCCGAAAATGGGATCAGGCCAAGTAGAGCGCGGACCCGAGGAGGAGCACCTCCTCGCTCGTCCTCCGTCGCGCGCATAAACCATTCCTCCCTCCTCGACGCTTTTTTTCCTCGCCCCCCTGCCCCCGTGGCGCATTATCCGCCGAGCGGCCTTTGTCATTGCCGGGGCGTGCGCGCGAGCGCGACAAATTTGACGTCGGCGCATTAGTCTCGACCTCCTGCTCCCCTTCCTCCCCGAGAAAAATGCCCCCCGCTTGGCAATTATCGTGTTTTCCGGATTCGGAGGTCATCGCCGAGGTGCGAACGCGCGTTTCCGACGTCGTTGGGCCGCTCCACCGGCGCGATTTTTGTTCTGTTTCCTTTCGGGCGCTCGGGGGGCTGGCGCGCGATTATATCGGCGGTAACGATAACGATAACCGTGCGGATAAAAGAGAGAGGGCCGGCCGCCGCACGCGGCTCCGCGGTTTAATGCAAACTGACGATCGGTTCATTCGTTCGCCGCGCCGCACAGCTCGGACGTCGCGGTCGTAGCGGCGTGCTGCCGCGGCACCGGCTGGGTCGGCCATCTCCGCTCGTAAAATAAAAGTAAATTTTACGCCCACTGAAAAATGAATCTGACGACTGCGCTTGCTTCGCAGTTTCTCCTCGTTTGCCGCGGCATTGTTTTTCAGTTGCTCGCGCAACCCCTTACCCAGCCGCCGTCCCCTGCCTTCGCATCTGGTCTTGTTTTACAAAATTTTAAATCATTACCTCCGAGAAACTTCGGAGTTGCGGTTGGCTATTAGCATCTTTCTCCGGCGGGCGCACTTTAATTTTAAATTAACGTAAGACGTCGCTAACTTCATTTTCAAAAGCGTCCGTAACAATGTTTTAATGAAAATTTCCATCCTTCTCCGAGGTTTTCTGAAAAACAAATTAACTTGTCAAATGCACGAGTCCGCCGAGGCAAAGTTTAGTTCGCTCACGGTTACAAAATTACCGCAAATCCCCGCCTCCCCTTAGGTGTCCTGGAAAAAGTGCCATTTCGTAGCGAAGACCTCGAGTCGCGTATCTAATTATTTCGGTGGCGACGGCGACGCGTCGAATCCGAGGCGCGTCACGGGACGAGAAATTGCGCGGGCGCCAAGGATCGACGGGGAGGTAGGAAATCGCGCGGTAATTGAAAGCCCGAAGGTGCGTCGGCAGGGTGGCTTCCTTTCCCTGAGCTCGGCAGTTCGTCGCCCCGTAAAGTCGCGCTCCGCTGGGTCGCGCGTCAAAAGCACCTCCGTGCCCAGTGTTCCGGTGGATTCTCCCCGGCGATAGCCGACGGTAATTTTCACTTTTCAAATTTCGATTTTTCGGGCCGCGAGCAGCGACCTGGATGAGCTCCACCGGCGAAACAGCAACAGCTGTCGAGAGGTACGATTGAAGGATTTTACCGTGCACGACGAGGCATGAACTCGCAGGGATTGCGCTTTTTTGCCTTTTCCTGGCAAAATTGCACGTGCAGCACGCACATGTTTCCGGGGTCTCTGAGGGGGCAAAAAAATAAATGAAAAGTTTCGGACGTAGTGGACGAATGCGTGTACTAGGCGCCAGATCTCTTATATTACATAGATGATAGAAAAAAAGCGAAGTTTTTAATCGGAGAGAGAAATTGCTCAGATGCCACAGATTTTCCTATTTTTTTTATTGATGAAAAAAACTCAATTAGAGAATTATTTCTTTTTATTCCATCAAAACGACTTTAAAATATTTCCTTGCATGATTCTTTCAGTACAGGTTTCTTTTTAGAAAACACGATAATATTGACTATAGTGGATTCTATAAACAAATAAGCCTTTTTAAATAGCTACCGATTTTTTAAGAGTTTAAAAAATGAATAATGAGATTAAACTGAATTTCAAATATTTTTTCATTATATTGCGTGAAAAGAAAAATTGTGGAGAAATTCCTTTTTGTAACAGAGATTTATCTTGTACGCAAAAAGTGTAGATATTCCTGTAAGAATAAGGAAGGAAAAATTCGTTATTATTAAAGGTAAAATATGCATTTCTTGGTGAATTTCTTTTTAAAAAAGAATATTCTCCAAAATTTTTCTTTCCGTGTATACCGGAACATCCACGCAGATTTATACGCTATCAAGTCATCTGATTTGATTAAGCGAGTCCTGGCGAAAAAAGAAAAAAAAATATATGACACAGAGGAATAGTTCATGTTTCCTGGCGTAGTCGAGGACCCTTCAATCGCTACACTTGACAACCGCTCGTGAAACTCGCAGTTTGCATGTTCCTCGCGGCGCGACATAATATCCCTCGATAAACACCCCTTCGCGCGTATCGCCCCTTTTATGTCTTGAATTTTTTCGCACTTCCGCATCGGCCCACTTGGTCGCTTCGCGTGAATATATTAAAATGCCGTTTCGATATCTGTCTCATTAATTAACTTGAAATAGAAATGATTGCTTCGCACTTAAGCTCAACATGCATATAATATGCGCGTACTAAATCATTTAAATGAAAACTTGTTGATATTGAAAATTTCACTTTATTATGAAAATGATTGAAATTATAATACGTATACCAATTACCAACCTTAAATTATCAATTTTATGATACAAAATTTTATGAAAGATAAAATTTTGTAAATAAATTGTTAACAGCATTATAAAATTTTAACTCATCAAAAAACGCAGCAGCTTACTTTTACATAAAAGCGTAGTAATTAAAATTTTTCCATTAAAATTCTTTGCATCATAAAAAACAAGAGATCAACAACGCGTAATATAAGCTGTAAAATGAAAACTAAATTAAAATGCGTCCGAGTTTATACACTGTCAAAATATTACACTATCTGTCTTTTAATTTCTTTTCTAAATGTTCCGTAATTGACGACGACCAATAAGGCCGGTAAAAATTCATTAAAACAGCAAAGCGAATCGGCTCGTAAAGGCACTTACGCTTCAATCTAACGAAGATTTAAGTGAATTTCGCGCACTCGAAAGTCCTCAATCAGTGGCGACGACCGAGGGCGAACAAGCGAGGGGTTCGAGTGTTCGATTCGGGAAACGTCGTACGCGTCATCCGTCGCTTTCTCCGCTCGGCCCCGTTATCTCCCCCTTTTCAGCGGCAGGGCTGCGGTGTCGCCGACGTCGTCGCTTTAACGCTCGCCGGGCGCGAGATTTTTATCGGGCTCTCGCGATGTTGCGCGTGAACGGGTGCTCCTTCCGGCGCGGATAAATCTCTCCTTTCTCTCTCGCTCGCACTGGCAGAAATAAATGTTACCCCTCTCACCCCCTCCCCATCTTGCGAGCACAAGGTGGGGTATATCGATCAGGGTCACTCTCTCCTCGGAATTTCTGTCCAAGGAACCTTCATCAATCGACGCGAACAAATGTCAGCGAGACGGAAGGGGTGGAGGGAAGGGGGTGGCAAAGTGAGTCCGAGAATCGTCTTGGATGTAATCCTTTTCCCGCCGGTGGACGCGCGACAGTTACTAATCCGCAGCGCCGCGCGGACAAGCACACTTATGATGCCGCTCGGCGGGCCTCCCCTTTTTTCTCGACACCGCCCGTATAATGTGCTCTTCGATTCCGTTTCGAATATTTTCTAAGGCGACGTTGACAAATCGCCCGCCCGCCGCCTTTTTTTCCGTTCCACACTTTTTTCCTCGCTCTCGGCGCGCGAGCCATAATCAGGACGTGTCGCCGTTACTCTTTTTTTTTCTGCTAGCGCGCTACTTTTTCCTGCGATCGTAGATATTCGATTGGCTTTCCTCGACTCCCCAGTGTAATCCAGCCATTTGGAAAATTTCCAAGATTGATGATTTCGCTATTCACGCTAGTAGTACACTTTCCATTCGTTCGCTCTTCAAAAAAAAATAATTTATTGAAACTACATCGCGGATTTTCTTCGAGCTCCTGCCACGATCATTATTTTTCCAAACAAAATCAACGGCCATCGGTTGACGCACGAAAATCCCCGCGCAGAATAGCTGCCGGCCGCACGAATTACACATTTAATCGAAACCGGCGAAAAAATAGCAGCTACAAATCGCCATCCGTGTAGCTGCGTACCTGGTCGCGCGGACGCGCAAAAAAATCACGCGCTCAACGAGGGTGGGACCGCCGGTGGAAAATAAAATCCGCAGCCGCGTTAAATAGAATATCCCGGCGATTCGGTTCTCCGATGGAATTCAATTAATTTTGGCGGACCGGCCCGGGCTCCATTTTGGCCCGGCAATTTTCGTAATCCACGCGCGTGATCTATCCAGGCTAAACGCCCGGCAAGACGGATAAAGAGATCCCGGCCGGCAGATAGGCGAGCTTCTGTCCATCTCGCTCAGCGAGCCATTGTTTCCGGTTATGGATTCTCGTTTAGCCGGCCGGTAATAAAAACTCCGGCCGATCGCGCGGCTTTATGCCTCCGTACGTATACGTGTGTTACGCCTGCACCGCTGAAACGGCCCGGGGAGCCTTTCGATTACGCCCGTCGATGCCGGCAGAGAGCTGGACTCGACGTTTTCCTGCGCACACGTACGGAGAGGGCCGTAACAATGCGCCCCTATGCCATCGACGCCGTCAACCTATCATGCGAATCCCGCCGTAATTACGCCAGCGAGTTTTTTTTCCTTTATTTTCTCTTGTTCAAGTCTTGCGAGGAATTATGAAAAAAAAATTTTAAAAATAAATATAACCACGGGCATCTATGTAACTGTGGAGTGCAACTGTTCAATAGCCAATCAAACAAAAAAAATTTTCTTGTTTTTTAAATGCCGAATTTTATTGCACGGTTTTTTTTATAATAAAACAATACATTTGAATGGATGGTATGTCATGAATTTTCACGCATAGAAATTTGCATGTATATAGTCTTTCAAATGAAATGTTTCGATGCGGTATTAAAATGGTAGAGTTTCGAAATTCCAGAGTGCACGCCAAAAATTGGCTGCATCTCTTGACATATTACAGCATGCCAGTGCAGCTCACATTCAGATACGCATGCAATTTCAAAACCTCGCATGTAACCATTCAAAAAGGGAATGACTGGTTCAGCAAAAATCTATCAAACTATTTATTTCGCGAGTATTCAGTTACCCACGTTTTAGCCCTCGGCGCGCCATTCGAGAAATCCTGCTTGTTTGGAATAAAAAAGCGCAAAAAAACCTCATTTCACCGCACCAAAATAATAATAACATTTACATTTCGTAAAGCGGGTTCGCATACGAGCTCGAGGTTTTGCATACGCCGCGCTAAAATTCCGAGGTCCTGAAAAAAGACGCTATATTCAAACGCACGGTGCGCCGCGCGTTCACGTCCGAGAACAACGGCGAACTCTGCCCCCTTCCCCCCTCGCCGCATTCGTCGGGCGGGCGCGGCCGGAAGTTTATGAGAAACAGCGGCGCAAAGCCGGGACCGGCGTCAAAAATCCCCGCGTCATATAACGCAACAATCGCCGTCAGCGTTCGGCGGCCGTATAAGCCCGCGGCCGTCGCTGAAACGCCCCCGGGGAAAATGCAATTTCTCGGTACGGCGCACGCCCCGCGCTTTTTTGCCGGGCCAGCGCCGCGAGTTACGTGATACCGCGGGAATGCCGATCGCCCGGAATCCGGGGAACGCGCGCGGCGAATCTGGAATTGCGGTTCAGCCGGTCGCGCGCGAACCGGCCGCAACTTTCTTAATCGCCCCTCGCCTTCTTGCACCGTTATGCGAATTTCGAAAATCCATTTCGAAGCGGGCTCCGCCGTAAGCGGAGTTCTGGGCCTCGGCTCGCTGCTGTCGCTAATTGTGACGGGATTTAACGCGAGTTCCCCCGAAAGTTCTGTATTTATGTTAATGAAAGTTTTTTTAATTGCGTAAGGTCAGATTTGAGTGACTTTAGGTTTTTGTTAAATTAAACTTTCTAAAGTACGAGGTCCGCGAGATTGAAACGTAGTAAAGTCTTAAGAGGGCCCGTTTAATTAAAAAAGGTCTCTACGGGAGAAGAGAGAAAGAAAGCAAAGAACATGTGTGTCTTACCAGTCACGGCTGTTTCTACTTCTGCACATTAAACTTCTGGAAAAGTTAATTTGAGCTTTTTAAAAATTAAAACTTTCTCTTAACATTTTCATGAAAATCAACACAAGCATCGTACCTAAGATGTATCGTACTTTAAACTTTTTGTTCTTTTTACTTTTAAAAAATTCATATATCTTCGATGTGCAAGCAAAAAGTGCGGAGTAAAATTCATTGCTCGGTATTTCCGGTACACGGCATTGATATATGAGACGTTAAAACTTTATCAAAGTCTTACGCCGTTTTCATTGTACCATAACACACGTGGAAACGGTCTTCCCAGCGACATTGATACGAAAATCATGTATTTTCCGAGCCTGGGGACACAATAATCCATCGTTGCGCCGAACAAAAGTAAGTCCATTCCTTAATAAGATAGCTCATAAAAGCGCATGCGCCCGCAGGCGAAAACAGTAAAAAGCTACTTTCCTCATTTTATACCCATTTCCGCATCGTCGTTTCCGAAGCCAAAAAGATATTCGAACTCCCAACGAGATTGAATCCGAAAACAGCTTCCCCCGCGTAAACACACACGCGTCCGCAAACTTTCCCGCGCGCGTTCGACGCCCATAAAATTTCGAGGCCCAAATTTCGCGAGTAATTCGTCTTTCTTTGATAAATTTTTCATCAGACTTTTATCGCCGCCTTTCTAAATAAAACACGTCGAAAGAATTACTCGAACTCGTGGTCTCGCCCTCCCCCCCTTTTTCTACGGTACCGCGCGCATCGCCCGCGTGGCTGCTGAGCGATCGCCGCAATTCGGCTGAGGCACAAACATCGTTAGAGGCGATAATCCGAGGAGCCGCGACGCGCTGAATAAAGTATTTGCCGCGCGCGCGTGCACCTCGCCGCCGGGCAACGCGCCATGAATTTTTCCGGGCGCGCGGAGGAGATGACCGTGGGAGGTTCCGCGCCCGGCTGCATAATGTAATAACCCGCGGACCGGGCGCCTCCTGCGCTCCCACGCGAGCGCACTCCGGGGAACGACGGCGACGCCGCGTTAGCAGTCCGGCGCGGAGCCGCTGCAATCTTCGTCGCGGTCGCGCTGCCCGCTGGATGAGATTTCGCAATTAAACGGCCGCACCTGCGCGTCGAGTGGCAGAATTTATGCGGTGGTTGTTTTTATGGGGGATAAAGTAAAAGCCCTATATTTTTAACCTATTGCCTTGGTTTTTATTTCGGACGCCTATGTACTCGTTCAGAGACGATTATTCTAGATTTTTCGAGCGTGAAGAAAGTGATGGCAATCTCGGAGAACTGCGTCTTTTACTTTATTTTACTCGACAGTTCAAAAATTACTTGAAAATAAATAATTAAAGGATAGAAATAAACACTAATTAAGCTTCCTGTACTTTAATTTCTGGAAAATTTGTAAGTTTCTAGTTACAGCAAGTTTTTCTGCGAACGAATCGCAGAATGTTCAATTAGAACAATGAGAAAAAGTAAAGGAAAAAATTTTTCAATTAAACAGTGAGTTTAAAATACTCTCGCCTCGCCGATAAACGATTCAATTACGTTGAGAATATTTCTAGGCGCATTAAAGCGATATCTTGAGATTTCACGTAAGGAAGGTGGGACGTACCGTTGGAGTCAGCGCGAGAGAAAACTCGCGTAAATTTTTAATGGGAAATTCTGCCTAGTGTTTGCAGCCCAGTTTGTCCTCTCGCAAGTGTATATACGAGGGCCGTGCGTACCATCCGGGTCGACCTTAGCTCGCGCCTCTCGTCTTTCTTCGCCGGCGCGTCCCCCGGCGAAATCTGGATATTACAGCCGGTTACGGTTATGCCTCGCAATTTCCACGGCCTAATTTCTCCCCGGGGAGCGCGGAGAGGCGAGCGAGCAGCCGCGCCCCTCCCACCGGGCCGCGTCCACCTCCTCTCTATCTCCCCCGACTTTCTTCCGGCGCCGCCGCGCTCGTCGCCTTGGCTCGTCGAAATTTTTTAAAAAGTTGCGCCCGCCGAGCGTGAAAAATCGCCCGGCCGCGCCGCCGCTGTCACACACTCGCGAGCTCGTTATTAATCGCGTTACCAACTTTCAGGATGGCGCGCGTGAACAATTTATTGCCGCGGGAGCTGCCGGGAGTCGTAATTTTTGCGATTCACGGCTTAATGATCGATCTTAAAAAGTACTCGTAAAAGCGCGCCAGCCGTGTTTTGATATACGAGCTACTCACGCGGATGAATTTTAACTCTTCGACGCGGCGACCGAGCTCCTCCCCCGTCTCCTTTTTAATCGCGAACTTCGGCCATTTCGGCTGATCCTCCCGCCGGAGCTTATTAAAATAAACACTCGACTGCACTTACACCACTTTTTTTATCGTAAATTAGACGGCTTTTTATTCACCGCAATGATATTTTTATTTGCTCGGAATTCAATAATGTTAGCTCTAAAAAGTCAATGCTCTCTTAAAAAGTTTTAAAGTATTGACATTTTCATACAGTTTTGTAATGAAAGTTTAAGCACTTAATTTTTATCAGCTCCTGTCAATAGTCCCCATTGAATTCCCCAATAAAAAAACAATCGTTGGTTATTCAAAAGTCTCGTAGCGGGGGCGGAGAAGGGCTCTGCCCGACCTACATAAAAAGTTTGACGAAAGTGCTTCAACTCCTTTATCACGGAGCTTTATATATAAAACGAAAGTTTTAATAGAATTCAATGCGCGAGTCCGCGACTTATCGGCTTTCTGCTTCATCCCCTCGGAACAACAAACGGTTGCGCAGCGAGACAGTCGCGCGCGCGCCTATGTCGGCCCTTTCACCCCCTCGCCGCCAATGAACGCCGCGCCTAATGCCTCCCCCATACATCAACGTCGCCTCGCCTCGCGCATATAAAGCGCGCGGCTCGTACCCGCGCCATTCATCAAAAATTGCCCGCGAGCCCTGTTAATTACTTTCTTTCGCGGCTCTTGCGCGCGCGAGCGCCGCGGCGCTTTCGGACGAGACCCCAGGGCGAAATCGATTAATCGCGCCGCTCTCTCCCACGCCACCCCTTTTTTTTCATTTCGCGCACGCGAGACGGGGGAACAGAGAGTGTCTTTGTGGCGCGCGGTGCTCGCCGAGCGGGCGCAATTGCTTCGTTTGCGTCGGCGGCGCCGCGAACGACTAATACCCCCTCCCTCCCGCTCACCTTTCCCCCCGCAGGGCTTCGATTCGTTCGCCGAAAACTTCGGGCGTCTCCGGGAAATCCAATTGCAACTTGGATGTATCCTCGGCGGGAGTTTCTCACGTCGCGAGAGGACGAAAAGGAAAAAGTATCCGCTTTGTTACGACATATCCAAAGTTTGTATCGCAAATTGAATTCGCCCTAGCGAACGCCGCGAGTTTCGGAAGGAGAAAGGAGGATAAAGCCCGCGAAGATTCTATTATAATTTGACTCGCGCTCGCGCGCGTGCGCTAATGCTTAATAGTAGACTCCCTGTCCCCCTTTTTGCCCTTCCAAAGCGAGCTACTGCTTAATGGCTTTAACGAATCTTTTTACGTTCGCCCGCAGCCGCCTACCGCTCGCTAGCATTGTCTTCGGCCCTCGCGACGTGGGCCGGCATCTCGTTTAAATAAACTTGCACGATAAAGTATAAAGTATAATACTGGAGCAAATGCTTCGCGGAATCACGCTAAATTCGCTCGCGCGAATAAATTCCCCGAGCGATAAATTCGAGCGCGCCGGTCACTCGGAAGAAACGATCGCGACCTAGCTCGACGATCCGCGAGAGCATCGAAAACTTGATTTTGCGATACATTCTAAAGGCACTAAAGTCGCGGTAATTCCCGGTGAACGCTCATAAATAACTCGCTGTCGCGCGAACCAGTGCAAAATGCGCTTTAGATTACGCAAGCCGATTAATACATCCGCATCGGGACGACGGGGTAAAAAAGGATTTTCCTATTCTTACAAAATACGGCTCAAGTTAGTCGTACATGCGCGGAGCTCAAAGTGAATTCAAAGCGAAAAGAAAATTCAGCTTTGATCTTTACGAAGTTTGCCAGCGTTAAACGTTTATCCGAGGACTTCAATTTTTACTCGAGTCGCGAGTCCCGCGATTGATCCTGGCCGCGACTTCAAAGCGCGGCCCACTTTTCTTGGGGCTCCTTTTAAGAAGCAGACTGCCGCTGGGTGGATACACCGGTTTTAAATGAAACCGTGGGGTGGCTCGGTGGCGCATGCGCAATTACCCGGCGACTAACCGGAGCCGGCGAAAACGAAAGTTCGCGCCGTGAAAGCCGCGAGGCGGTGAACTCCCGCAAGCTCGCGCTCGTGTGTGGCGAACTTGAGGAGCTCCCCGTAAAGCAGCCGAGCTCGCTCGGGTGACGGGCATTATCGGAGAAAAGCTTTGCCGCTTTATTACGCGAGGTCCTCGGCAAACTGCCGCCGTCGCGTCTGGCTTATTAAGCTGAGAGCCGGTGGTATTCGATTTTTATAACGACATAAATTTTTTGCTGTGCATTTTTTTTTCTCCTTAAAAAAAAACATGTAGCATTGCAGCAGAAATTCGAAAGCGAGCCGCGGTCACTTTTCGCGAAAAAGAAGAACGACGGGACTTTAAAATTGAATTTGCCTTTTTCCGCGACTGCAAAGTATAAAAACAAACTTTCAGATTCAAATATTTTGTTTCGAGTTTCCGCGGGCAGTCCTAAGCGCGATCGGAAAGGTCGCACCGCGCGCGGCTCAAACGCTTTTTTTTTCCTTGCCTCGCTCTGGAGAGCACTTTTGCCTCTCCGCTTTGAGCCCGGGGGTCGCGCGCGTTTTTCTTTCGTTCCGCTCCTCGCCTCCCTTCCTCGTTTCTTTTTCTCTCGGTTTCGAAAAATACGTTATTTGGATTTACGTACGGTCGCCGAGATAAAGCGCGCCGCGTACTTTTTGCATTTGCATTTTCCAGCTTACTTTATGCACTTTGAGAATCGCCGGGACGCTCGCTAGCTCACCGCGCCACATACCAAGTAGGCTTTATTTGTGGGTACGACGGAAAGAGGTACTACTTCGCTTTGAGAGCAAGACTTTTGTTCATCTGATTTACCTACACTTGTTGACCCCGGAAAATTCGTACTCTATAACGTCGTGAGGATAAACGGAGCGAATACGTAAAGCGCTTAGCAAGTCAAAAAAAGAACAATTGCCTTTCCTCCGAGAAATTTTTCTTTGTATTATTAAATTTTGTTCTTTATCTAATTTCACATTTTTTTATTGCAACAACAATGGACAACTTATTCGCTTTTAAAGAAAAATCTTAATTATACAAGACTTGCATTTACACTGGTTGATGAATTTCTGCTTAGGATAAAATAACCGCAACAGACGCACTAGCAGGTTCGTTGAAGTTACCAAACGTATAAGCAGGCCCGACAAAACATACGCGGTTTTTCGGCCCTTTACGCCCGTCGAGAGCGAACGTACAGTTACTCCCCGAAGAGCTGTAAAACAATATTGCGAGCTGCAGCGTAAAATTTGTCCGCCTGCAACTGCACGGCCGCGATATGAACTTTGCGCGCACTACGGAAATCACGCGAGCGAATCGCGCGACAAGAACCGAGGATACACCGCGATCGAAATAAAAAAAAATTGAAAGAGAAAGAAAGGAGCGAGGCTGCGGGCAATAAGGCGGAGACGCGAGCTCGCCGAGGCGGAAGGATCGATCGATCGGTGCCGTGACTGCGCGAGAGCGCAGCAGCCGCGTAGGTCTCGCCCACGGGCCAACGGGATTAGCGAAATTTCAACCGCGTCGCCGAATTGAATTAGAAAACTTTGCCAGCTCGCGCGGAAAATGGCGAGAGGCTTACACTCGGATTGCGTCGGAACGTCGCGGGCGAGTCGGAAGAAATTCGCGCGGCTCATTCGATTACACCCCCTCGCCCAAAGAAAGCTCCGTGTTCCTTCGCCCTGCTTTTTTTTCTCTCTCGCTTATTTCGAGTCAAAGTTTGAAATTCGCTCGCGTGCAGGACACTGCAGCGAGCCGCGCGACCACGTACACTCGAGATTTCGAGGTGACGGTGGATCGCAGAAGTTTTGCGCGGCGGTCGACTGAAATTTTTAGTTCGCAACTTTCCGTCTCTCTTTTTTTAGAGTTCCGGAAAAATTTAGGTTTGCAGCCAGGTGAGAAGCGCGACTCGGATATTTTTTGCGAGAGCACGTGTTTTGGAAGTTGAGGATTAAATTTAGAGTGCTCCGAGTGGCGCGATTTCAGTAGAAAACGTCAATTATAGTCAGCCGTCGGCGGCGGATAACAAGCATTAAATTTAAAAAAAAATTCATGCGACTGCAGATTCTTTTGGATCGGTGCTTCGATAAATCAAAAAGGGAGAGAATCGCTGAGGATTCAGAAAAATTTCCATTTAAAAAATGCCACCTACTGCGAATTACGACTATATCTGATGCAGAGAGTCACGAGCTTCCAAGAAATACATTTTCAGAGGGTAGAATGGCTCTGCTGATAAGATATTTGAATAGATATAAATTCATTTTTTTAATACTACAAAAATATATGCACCGCAAAAGAAATATTAAAATTTATAAGCACTGTTATAAAAGAAATAAAAATAGTTTTACCAATAAATTCAGCCTTGCATGAATACTCGATCCGATATAAAAATCTACATAGGTACTACGTTGAGAATAAAAATCCTGGATGTTAAAAAAAATGATAAATAAATAATGCATAAAATAAAAGTTAAAAATGCAAATACAAGTGCCAGGGAAGGAGCGAGTAAAATCGAAACTCGGCAAACTAATGACGAATGCGAAAAAGGCGGCCTCCCAGTTAACGGTCGATTTTATTTGGGGCGCGCGTTATATAACACCCATTGAAAGTTGAAATAGCACATCATTGCCCTTAGGCAAACGACAAAACGAGCGAGTGATGCGGGGGGTTGTACGTAGCCATTCGAGTAGGATAATAGCAATTAGAGGTGCAATTTAATCGGGCGCGCCGCGCCTTATCCGCAGCATCGAGCGATCGCGATTCGCGAAAACGAATCGCTCGAGACCCTTAATTGAATCGGCCGTAATGCGTCACGACCCACGGGAGAAGTAATTACGCGGGGAGCAATCGTTACCCCTTCGTCTTTCGATTTTCCCCGACGCTCGGCAAGACTCCAGCAGTTGGCGCGAAATTTTCCTTCGTATAATAATGCGCGACGTGAAAGCTTTGAATGCACGTGTTGTATATTTTACGAGCAACGTTCCGCCGAGCCAATTAAGCGGGATATTATACAGGAGAAGTAGAGACTTTAGATTTAAGGTGAAAATTATTTTATATTGGGGTATCAAGTCTGTCGTGATTGAATCATGTATAATAAAGTGTGATGTTCTACCTACTTTTTTATTATAATTAGTTATTCAGATGATAATGCGCTTAAAGTAATTTATACGAATTTATGTATAAATGATAGATGAATAACGTTGTTAACTGTTAAAAGAATAAAAGAACTTTATCGACGCGACAATTTTTTATCTTAATTGTTAATTCTTTCTTCCATTAATCTGCATTTAAAACTTAAAAAAATTCTTAATTATGCAGCGATACATTTTAGAAAAAAATAAATTGCGAAGCGGAGCAAATTTGAATTTCAATCAAGAGCATGATCGCGCTAAATCTCCTCTTAATAGCAACATTCTTACCCTTGAGAATAAGAGAGCGTCGGGACGAATGGAAATTTAATTTAATCGCTGTTTATTCTGCGAGCCGAGCTCAATCAATTACGTTCTGTCAATGACACGTAATTACGCGGAGGACATTTTTACGGTGAAAAAAAATTCACCTCCACCTCCTTCAGCTGGAGACTCCACTCGCTTTTTTCCCGCTCGCCGAGGGCTTGTAGCGCGCCGTTCCCTCTAGTGCAGATGTAATTGCGATTCGCTCTGTATAGGGCGACGAGACTCGGGGTGGGGGGCAACAGCGGCAATGCTCCAAGTGTCGGGGAAGATTGCCGCTCGGCGCCGATAGAATTAATTTCGTTTTCGGCCGAGTGCCGTACCGCGGAAGTTGCGCGGGCGCCGCTCTCACGGTAGACCCCCTCTCTCTCTCTCTCCGCTCTCCGCAGCGAAATGATTTTCTCTTAACATCCAATTACGCGGGGCGCAAAGACGTCGCGATCGCGTAATCGCTCCACGACGCCCGCGCCCCGGAGTATCAAACCCTGTGAGTCCAAACAGGCTTATCGGCCCTAATCGCTCGATATAACCACGCTAATCCGTCTCGCTCGACCCGAGACTCGCTATACGTGCCACATCTCGACGATCCTCCAAATTATCATCGCAAGCCCGCGCCTGCTCAGGAAGGAGCGCGCGGCTGATCTCCCCCCGTCTACCCTTGGGAATTTCGCCAAGGAGTTTCACTGGCTGATATGCAACGAGTAAAAATGGATTAGTTAGCGCTCTGATAAGCGCGCTTAATGGGCCGGAAATAACTTCCCAGGATGGATAGGTTGCAATTTTCTGGATATTCACTTATTCTGTGTATTTTAGCAATTCTTTTTTAAATTACCTCATTTATATGGGCTATAAAAGAGTGTACATTAAACAAACTTAAAACGGGGCATAATAAATTATCTGTTTTATTATTAAGTGGATACATAATAATGTTCGTAAACATCACTTTTTAAAGTCATTTTAAAATTAAATAATGCGCCGGTTTAATATCAAAAGCGCATTTATGTAAAATTAATGTTATTTAAAAAGTTGGTATTCGCTGCAGTAATACGCCCATTATAGTCGGTCAATACTTATGAAAAAGAATACGAAATTGTAAATATTACGTTATTAACCCCGCTCCGCCAATGAAGCTATTGCAGTAAAATTAATCCGCAGTAAAAACGTAAAGCTGACAATTATTCAAGGAATGCTTTGGGTTATCAAACACATCGTTAAACGCCCGGCTAGGCGTTTCGGCGCCAAAGAAAACAAACCGGCAGTTGGAATCTCATTTCGCGGTGAAACACGGCTCTCGTGTTCTCATGAACTCGTAGTGCTATTTTTACGCCTCATCCGAGCTCGGATTGTGCTTTTCGCGACTTGACACTCCCAGAGAGCCTCGGCGCTGCGACGAAAAATCAGCGCTCCGTTTCGCTTCGCCACAAAAGCCGGCATTGTTCTCGCTGCGCGTGTAATAAAAAGCCGCTATTCCAGTGGCCCGCCAGATTCCTTATTTTCTATTATCTCGCAGTGGGAAAAAGGCAGTGGAAAAACGATTAAATCGACTGCACCTGCGCAAATTTTCCGCGTAATTGCAGCGCTTGCGCGCCTCAGCCCGTCATCCTTCTCGAGCTTTAGTGTACGCGTATCTCTGGGCCGGGTGCCGGCTTTGACGGGGAATTTTCTCGGAAAAGGGCTTACGAAAATACTTTGGGCCGGGATGAGAGCTTTTACTATACGGGGCGTACGCCGGGGGTATACAACCTAGGCACGTCGCGAAAAAAAAAATAAAGCTCAATCCGGCTTTTACGAGGTGGCGGTGAAGCACCGGCGCAAATGCAAAATCAGAGATAAAATGTTTTCGCTCAAACAATCAAATTTCGATGACGCCAGCTCGTAGCCCTTATCCCTGCCTTCCCCTCGTTTCTGCAGTCGCGATTTACGTCTGCGTAACCCGCCCGCCGGATTTCGCAAGCGAAGCACGCGCGAAAGTCACCGCGAGGCGGACAGCAGTCGCGAGAAACAATCGACTCGTCTCCTTCCGCGCGCGAAAACCGAATTAGTGGCGGGCGCACGCACGCGCGCCCGCGATGTACGTGCGCCGCGACCGGACGCGCCCGAAAAAGAATAACAAGCCCGCGGGACACGGCGCCGCGGCCGACAGTCCGCTGGGGGCGCGAGCGCGAAACTCTCTTTGAATTGCAAAGCCGACGCTTTATAATCCTCCCTCCCCCGCGGTGGATTTGTATTTTTATGACGCGACAGGAGAGCGCGTGACGCCTCGCGTCTATTTATGCTCGCAATTGTAAAAACCGACGGAGCTCGGCGCGCTCGGACGAGGACGCGCATCGATCCTCGCGCGCGCGGCTGCCCGGGGCGGGGGCAAGAGTTTCGCCGAGAGTTACGCAATTGTCCGCGCGCGCCTCGGTGCGCCCGTCGGGGGGAGAAATTTCTTGTTTACTTGATTTATTAATTGCAGCTGGATAGCGAATGCTGTATTTAGCTTCTGCGCGCAGCTGAGTAATAAAAATTAAGTGCCTGAGTGAGCAACAGCAAGCTTTAACAAATTTTTAAATATTCTATTTACAATACCAAATTAATACTCTTATTTCAATTAAAAAAAATTATTTGAAAACTGGTCTTACGACGTTTGTCTGTTTCTACTGCCTTGGGTTATGTGTCACATAAGCTCGCGAGTAAGGTACTAGAGTTTTCATAACGTATCAAAGCAGCTTAATAGTCTTCTTTTGAAAAAATGTTTCTAAAAAAGGAACGAGAATTTAGTGACCTTTTTATATGCAAATGATCGTACAAGTTTCAAACAAATTTTACTAGTTGTTTTAATTACTCTTTTCACTGAAATATACATATTTATACCTCTTAATTAAGAAACAATAGGATAATTAATGTAACTGCAATTATCCTGTCATATTATTTTTCACTCTTCAATGCGTTGATACTCTTTACTGCTTAGATCTCTCTCAGACATATCATTAGTCTCGGTACGTGCGCAAGTAATTTCAATAACTCGTGTCTCCCTGTAGTTGAGAACTAGTCGGGTATTGCGAGGGAAGAACTTTGCGATAATGACAGACAGGCGTTCCACGAATCCATCAGTCCTTCGAGAGAGCGGCTAGGAAAAAAACGCGGACGAGTAGGCGATCTTCTTATCGGCGGACGCAGCTGCGACGCAGATGAAACCTAATGTACCATCTCGCCGTTTCTCATCGTCGGAGTTCGCCAGCGCGTTTCGTTCGATAAATCGAGCAGCTTCGCAAGCGAAAATGCGCGCTATTCCGGCCGGGCTCCCGAGGAAACTTACAAAAGTGTAATCCCGCAGTCGCGAGTTCGGAAAGTTCGGCATGCGCCGCCGCCGCCGCATACCTTCCTGCGCCGCCGCCGCCGCCACCCTCCTTATATAACGCAAGTTTAACGGCGCCTACGATTGGCGTGATCGAAGCGCTCGTCTAATACTAATTCTAATGGAGTGCGCCCGCTGAAAACTTGGTGTTATTTCGCCCGAGTTTCGCCGGAGCATCGGCGTGGCTCGGTCGCACTCGCTCCGCGCGCGAAATAATATTTGCCCGGAGTATTACTTCCGCGCTGCGCCGTCGCGAATTTTCCACGGAGGTGCAATTTCTTTTTTATTAAAGACCGCGGGCCCCGGGCGTTCGTCTCGCGCCGACGGGAGGGGAGGGGCGACGGGAGGCAGGGAGGCCGGAAAGTTTTTACGCCCCCGAACTCGCGGCCGATTAAATAGCTCGAACAATTCGACAGACTGCGGTGGTGTCGGATTCATGATGCTCAAAGTTTTCATTGAAATTTAAATGCGTTAGTTCGACGTGCTCCCTGCCTCTCCCAGAGTTTATTCGAACTTCATAATTGATGCGTTAGAAATTCCTGAAATATTTAACATAGGTTCCATTATATCAGCCGTGAATTGTTTATAGTAAAAGCGAACCCCTAAAGCTTCGTAAAACTTTTTCCGGCCAACTGCTGACCGAACGTAAGCTCGTTTCAATCAAATTCGTAATTTATTTATTAGCACCTCGACGTAATCCAAAGCGGAAAATCTCCCTTCGGGAAATCATCCAGCGGGGCCGAAGAAGGAAAGTCACGCGGACGCGTCCATCGGCCGTTAAGTACGCGCGGAGATCGATATGCGGGCTCCGGCAAGCCTGGGAGGGATTATCAATGACACGATGACACCGCGGCGGCCGGCGTTTAATGCCGGATTTATAAGAGGGAGAGACGGCCGAAACCTCGCACCACCGGCAGAGACGGACGTCGTTGAACTTATAAATCTGCGCGGCGAGGTGCACACCCGCCTACGCCAGCAGGCAGTCGGCTTTAATCGAAATTTATCGATGCAGGAATTTATGAGTGCCTTCCGCGCCGCCGTCGCCGCCACCGCGTCACACGTACTCCGCGGCTTTGCGCCTCACCCTAAGCTTCATTCCGCTCGTTCGGTGTATCCCCGACGACCTTCGCCAACCCCTTTTGCTTTTACAAGAAGTTATGGACTGCACACACACTGCGAGGATAATTGATTTTAACATTCGATCGATAAACTCATTATTCTGCCGCATTACTTATTCACGTATTAAAATAAAGGAGGGTGCCCGTAATTGAAGCTTACATAGTAATTGCACAATGAGCTGTGAAACATCTAACACTATACCACTTTTTCTACGAAATTAATATTATAAAAGAGTTCGCTTTAATAATTCCGCCGAAAGAAGTAGAATCGGATAAACATGTATAATAAATTTTCCCGGGAATCGGACTTATCGATTTAAAAAGCAGCATCACTGACTCAAGGTAGAAAAGTCAACAAGTGAGGGACGCCGTACAATGCAAAAGTGGTTAGTCGCGCTTTGGTGTCTCCTGCATAAACGCACAACAAATCCCCCCTCTATTCTGTCTCGTTAATCCTTTTGGAGTTAAACTGCGCGCACTCGCCCCTCCGCGATAATTGCTATCGATATACCTTCGCCGGTGAGCATTAGCATATCTTTGAGGGGAGACCGCGGATGCGCGGCGACACTTAATTGCCGGCTCGCTCGCTCGCACGCCCACGTCTTTCATTCATTCCACCCTCACGCTCGACCAGGTGCACTCACCCCCACAACCACCTCCTCCCTGGCACCCTCGACCGGCGCACAAAAGCCTGAGGCAATTGGCGATTGTGCCGATACAAGTGCACTGGATTTCGCTTCACTGACCCACAGTATTCAGAATTTTATTATAATTTAAAGATTAATTAGAATTTCAGGAACAGAATACTATATGTTTGTATTGAAAAATTGCATTTACGACGACAAAATAATAAAATCAAAATTTGGTAAAAGTCAATAAAGAACATCGTAGGCACACGAGTAACAGTAGTCAGTGTAATTCATGCAGAAATAATTGTTTCACATTTCCGATAAATTCTTACTTAAAATATTATAATTCTCATACCAATAATTAAAAATATTGAAGTGCATATTGGGATACATTTTCGGAAGTGCAGTTTTTATCGCCCTCTATATATATGTTATACTTATTCCATTATATTATTCATTTCGTTACTTAATATATAGAAACAATATTTTCAGCAGGAAATTTCAGTCTCAAAATTTGAATGAATTATTTTTCTAGAGAAAAGAAAAGCGAAAAATTCTCGCGCGAGATGGAATCTTTAAAAGAAAATCAGACAAAGATATATAGAGTCGCCGTGCCATTGGTAAAATAACGCTCGTCCGGTCTCGGCGGCGGGTTGAGATATGGATTTTTCAGCGTCCGAATCGTCGGCTCTTTTCCTCGGTCACGCCTGCAAGTGCGGGAACTGCCGCGGCGGCGCGCACACAGCCCCCGGGTCAAGCATGCAAAATCCATCGGCACGTGAGGCGCATCGCGAGCGAGCGCCGGGGTCCGGCGCGTCCGTGCCACCTCGGCCGTTCTCTCAAGTTGCCGCATCCTCTTTAGGCACGTAACGCGCGTTACACGTTCGGTGCGTAATACAACGGGCTCGTGCCGCGCAAACTGCATGTGCACGAAGGCGCGCGCCGGCGACACCGACCGCGCCCCCTCCACTCTTTGCACCTCGGCTTCTCATCTCCCGGGAGATTTCGCGCGAGCTTCCTCTCTCTCCTCGCCTCGTCCCCTTTTTCTCTCCCTTTATTTTTTCTTACCTTTTTTCAGCTCAACCGGGATATTGAAGCCCTCGGCAACGCGGAAAGCTGCCTCTGGGCGCCTGGAATTATGGATTCTATTCTTTGCATGCATGTATATATATATACGTCGGACCAACACGATCAGCTTGCGCTCGCCGAAGGCACCCGATGCGCTTAATCAAGTTTCACGCTTTGACTTCTCAGGAATCGCCTTTGACAAGCAAAGCCCTTTCTATGCTCCTCGGATTGTCGAGTTTCCACCGGTGTTTGTTCCTTCGACTTGATTTTTGTCTTTGATGAATTCGTCTTTTGTCGTGCGGCACGCGCGATTCCACGCGCTTTGTGTTTACTTTATTTTATAAAATCGACTTGCCTTTTGCAGAGAAATTCTTCGATGGTAGTCGCGTTGAGCGTTTACTCAGCGATCTGCGCGCTCCATAAACGAAGATGAAAAGTAGCAACACATTCGTCATAAGCCACTAGAAAAAGGGACAAACATCAATAGTCGAAAAAGCTTTGACGGATTTTTTTACGATACTTCAACTCTCCAAACCATTTTGCACCATCAATTAATCTATTATTTCGTGACAATTTTGATCCATTTCTTCGTTGTTTTGTGATCATCACGATGCTGGCAGCAAAATTCATCAGATTTTTATTCACTTCGTGTTTGTTTTTTGTTTATGTGTTGGATGAAATGAATACAGCACTCCTTTTATATTTTTCAAAACATTTCGAAAAACAACGCATTCAGTCTTTCAACGAAGTAATCGATATATGCCTTACGAACGTAGATATCGGTACATCTACTTTAGTATCGAAAAATAAAGGCTGTATTCTATACAGTGAAAAATATACCTCCGATCCAGTCATTCTCTCTTAATCGAAGAAATCTTCCGTCGGAAGAAGTAATATTATTCATTTCTCCAATATCTCAGTGGATACAATTAACGGGAGGTTGCGAATAAAATCGAGAAAGGGGAAGTAAGAGGAACGAGGAAAGGAGAGTACCGGGATGAGACAACAAAATACATCGGGCAATTTTCGTCGAGTCGAGTTAACGGCCCTCGGACGATAAACGCGAAACGAGAGGATATATCGGTCCTCGATTCGTCGTCGTATAAGCGCCTCCCTCCGTCTCCTTTTTTCCCCCATGGAAAAGGCGACAGCCGGAGGAGGCTCGGCGCACCGCCTTTAGCGCACCTTTATGGCATCCAATCATTTTTAAGAATCCCCAGAGCGAACCGCCGGCGAAGATTCGCGTCGAATGAGGCCAGATATCCCGGCGCTTTGTCGACGCGCGCGAGTTACCTACGGCCGCACACGTACACCCGGCGTTCTCATCTCTTTCGGGTTATATCGGGGCCGGTGTGCGCACTCACCTCTCCCCCGCAAACAGCCCCGCCCCCCTCCTCCTCCCTTCCCGCGCTCCGGGCTCTACGTACGAGCACCCGGGGACTCGACAAGGCAATTCCGAAATCGATTGGAATTAAAATCTGCGGCGCGTGTGCGCTCGCGCATAGGGAGCTCCTCGAGGGAATTACTCGCGCGCCCGAGCCGCGAAACAAAACCGCCCCCGCAAAACTGATTGCCCCCGGTGCTTCGGCCACCGCCGCCGCCGCGACTTTTATTTCATACCAGCGCCAACCGATGCGTACGTATAACGCGCCCCGACTTTTTCTTTTTCTTTTTTTCCCCCATTTCTCACTTGCCTCCTCCTTTTGTTGCAGCCACTCGCTTCTCGCTCTTCTCTGTTCTACCCCGCCCTCGGCCCCCTTTTTTTTCAATTATTCGTTATCGATCTGTAATGCGCACTTAATTAAAAGAGGCGACGAACGATAGATGAAGAGCGACGTTACCCCCGCGTTGATTAAGACTTTGCCCGTGACAATGAGATTTTTTGAATTTAATTACTCTAATTTGAGAGGCTGTTGTTGCTATTTCGGCTAATTGATTGCGCTCGCCGTTGCGTTAATAGACTTTTGTTGCCGCTTAGAAAGTGAATTTTTTCCATTTCGGCTTTTTTCTTATTAGAGTATCAATTCGCGCTACATAAAGCGATCCCCGCTGGTTTTTATTTATTTACGAACTTTCACTATATTTTCATTCAAATTATTTTATCGTTTGCTTTTTCCATCAATAGAGGAATATTCATTTTGCTTTTGCTATGGAGGCTTAAAGATTTAATAATATTGACATACGTCATATCCGAGCCAACGGTTTAGTCTTGATTGAATTGGACCGCTGATGCACCCTTTTCACTCGTTAAGATTAAAAAAAATTGAATTTCTTTATAAGTTATATATGTATATATCGCTGCTGCTTCGCTTTGGACCGTATCCAGCTTTTACATATTTATTACCTCAGGTTACCACTTTTGTAACTGTTGCAATTCCGTGGATAATTTTATAAGTAAGTCAAAGTCGAGGGAATTGTTATGCAGATGAAATTTACGTGTATCTTTATGTTTGCTTAATTAATGTGCTGCCTCTAATAAAGATTCATAATTTAATGGAATATTTTATGCATAAATAAAGTTTCCCGCTGTATTTAATTTAATCCGCAAATCTCGAAAGGGAACGAATATTGTATTAAGAATATATAAACACTGGCGATTCACGTGTATAAAGATTAAAAACAATATATTTTTCGAACCTTTATTTTCGAACAAAGGCAGTTTTTTTGCACGTAAAATGGAGCTCGTTTTTTAAGTTACAAGAGCTTGCAACATGAAAGCTCGTCACACCATTCAAAAAGTCAATTTATTGCTTCATAATATGCCGCCTCACAATAGTATCCGCCAAAAATCATTCTCCATTCGGTGTAACAGACTCGCGTTCAGTGCGTTTCTCATTCAGGCTTCTTTGTGCCCCTCCCCCTCAGCACTCGTACATTCGCGAAGATAAATCAGCGAAGAATGCGCAACGGGGCCAGGAACTTAAGAACCGGAAAAAGCCCCGGAGGGTATCGGCTGAAAAAAGTGAGCCGGCAAAAAAAAAAGAAAGAAAAAAAAAAGGAGAGAAGCCAGCCGCGCACTCCGCGCGTATATCCGCGCAAAGCTTGACGCGGGCGGGGCTTGCGCGAGCTAGTTAGCGGCGGTAAATCGAAGCGGGAGCGCGGCGCGCGTGTTTATGCAGTTCGAGTGTGTCTCGGTAACGGGCTTGCACGCGTAACAAGGCTCGCGTAATCCGCTTAATTCTCGATAAGCCGGCGCCTAATCTTGATTGCGCCCGCTGTCTCGCTCGCGAGCGCGCCCGCGCGCTTATACCCCCCTGGTCGCCTTCATCCCCTCCGGCCGCTGAATAGGCTTTGGCCGCGCCGCGCGGCTATTATCGCCGCGGAAAAGCGACGCTGCGTGCTCGGGGAATCGGCGACTTCCATCGGCAAACAGGATGCGCGAGATTGATACGCTCGCTAACGAGCGGATTCCGTTCTATTAGCTCCGCCTGTCGCTCCTTTTCCGGATAAAAAATCTGATCGTTTAACTGACTTTATATACATTAATTAGTTTGAATCCTAATAATGTTTTATCGACGAAATAGCTGAGGAAGTGTGAATTGAAAGTACAGTTCTTTCAGCGTTGCGCTAACGGTATCATTCTGGGTAGGCGAAAAAGAAAAAATTTCTTTTAAAAAGTTCGCAAACGAACATTTTTTTCCTGCGAGCAATTTCCATGTGTAAATTGCTCACTTTTTAGTTTTTTTTTTGACGGACGGCTGCGTAACGATACTGCGGTATTACATTCTAGCTTGCATAACTCGATGAAAACGTAATCTTCCGTTCGCTATTTCCATTTAACAATATACAGACATTTCCCATCATCTACTCCAGTTCAGACAATTTAATTTTTTATCAAATAATTTCATTAAAATTTCGCTCAAAAATATTTGTTTTATTATTGAAAAATAATTCAAATATTTACTGACTACACCGATAATAAAAAATTGAATGTAATGAACTGAACTTTTGACAATGCATGAATACTGTTCTAATTGATTACACTCGAATGTAATGCTATAGTAATTGTTTTAACAATAGAATAAATCCCTCGGAAAACTACACCGGTTAATGCAAAAGGAATGCCCTCGGAATTTTCATTTACGGGTAATGCTTTTTTTGTATTTTTTTTTAATAGATTATGATTTATGATTTAAATAAATGAGAATAAGATAATTCATCAAAATCTATATCGGAGAAGCTCTAAGCATATTTCAATGTAAATCGACATTTATAAAACTTTCTAGAATATTTATAATAATATTATAATATTCAACATTTACAATAAATTCTTTTTCGATAATAATTCGAAAACTTTTATATTTTTTTCTAAAAATATGCTTGAAATCCCTCGTTGTTTTCTCTCCGCAAAGTAGCACTCTCGGAAAACTTGCGTTATGTTAAAATTTCAGAAACATTTTTCAAAAATTCTCGAAATAAAAAGAAATAGCAAGTTTCGCCCCGCGTCTCCGCCGCGTTGAGGCGCATCCACCTGAGATATTTCGCGACATCTGCAGCCCCGCCACGCTCGCGCTCGCGCGTAAAACTCACACCACCGCGCCGCTTCAGGTGAAATTCCGCGCGCGTCTCGTTCATCGAGGAAAACCCTTGCGTAATACCTAAAATACGCTCGTCCCCCTCCCGTCAACTCTCGCCGAGTGTTTGCAATTAATTAACAATGCTTTAATTGAGGCGCTCGCGCGGAATCGCCTCTCGCCGCGGATTTCCGCCCTCGAGCGTCGAGACAAATTGCATCGTTTACCGGCCGGGGCTTATCTGGGCTGTAAGCTCCCCGACGGGCCCCGCTGCCGTTGTCGCTTGGCGGTTTTCCCAAACATCACAAAGAGCATCATGCACTGACGGGAGTGAAGTTCTCCGCGTGCGATCTCTCGCGCGGGTACCGTAAACGCTACGGGCACCTGTCCCTTCTTAGCGCCAGGGCGTAGAAAACCCTTCTGTTTGCCTGTAAAATTTTGCGCCCAGCAGCAATGAACCCTTGATTTATTGTCGAGACGAGAAGTTGTCGGTACTCGTGCACGAGGGCGCGCCTTCCGCGGGGATCAGCGTAAATCTAGTCGGAAGTTAATCGAGATCGACGTGATTGAGAGGATCGCCTGTGGACCATAAGTGCGTGGTTCGGACGATGTTTAATGAGCCCTCCCCCGTGCGAGGGTCCGCACTGTCGATGAAATTTCGTCCGATCGATGTGTTCCGAGTTACGCGGAGGACGGCCCCAACGCTGCCGTGCACCGCCCTCGTCAAAGGAACGTTAATCACTTTGAATTTTCATAATTACGCAATCGCAGCGAGTGCGTGTTTAACTGCAGTCATCGCCCGCTGTAAAGTCGGCGACCATTAAGTCGCGAGGCCTCGCGCGGAAATAACGCCCGCGCGGCCCGTGTAAATGGATTTCCGTTTTATTTCGCGCAAAGTACAGCGCGCCAATACATTAGATTCAATTTCCCGACCAATTATATCCGCGGGGCGAAGCACTTTCGAATTTTCGCTAAAAGTTATCAATCAAATTGCGAGGTGTTGCTATATATTGCGCGCGAAATCATTTATAATATCAATTTTCTTGGTACCCGGGGTGCTTTTGGAGCTTCGCATTGTTAAACAATTGCATTTTCACCGCCTTTAGTTTATTGTTGCAGAATTTAATTAATTGTAAAAAGTGCATGCACGCGTTATTATTTGAAATATGAGGGAGAAAATCGACTCGGCAATCTAATTTTCGTAAGTGGAACGAGAACGGAATGAACTTTTAAAATTGAATTTTTAACTCGAATGAATTTCATCATTTAATTTCCAAGCGAATTTGTCAACGACGAATAAAAGCGTGATATTTTGACGAAACTCGATTACTAAAAATCATCTCGACCGTCGTGAAAGCGTCCGAAAATTTAGCTCCGCGCGCCCGAAAAGTATAAAATCCGTTCTATTTTTATCAGCGCCGGCTACTACGATTTATTTTCGACCAAGCACCCAGGGGTCGCCCTAAAATCCCAACAATTCGCCATAATCCCCTTTCCCGCGCAATTTCGCGCAATTCCAAAATGTCCCCGATGGCGGCGCGCGGCTTCGTCGAAGTAAACGCTCCGCGCTGCGGTGCGGGCTCGGAGTTTTTGGAAGTGCCGACCTCCAGCCGACCGCGAGCAATTTGCAAGCGTGTAAAATCCGGCCTATAAATTTGGCGTCGCACGCATTAAAATGAGAAATAGCGCGAATTAAGGCGCGCGCGGGCGGCCGATCGGCGCGCGAAGTATGCCATGCCGGCCGCGCATACAATTTTGCGCGGACACGCGGGCGCCTCTCCCTCTCTCGCGGGACACGCGACAGCGCCGCGAGAGCAGCGCCCGTAATCTTGACCAATTTGTAATTCAAATCGGGCTCCTGATACGAGATAAATTACTGCAGCAGCCGACTTTGTGCACACGCGCGGAAGTGCATTGTCACGCGGTGGGGGAGGCGAGGGCGAGCTTCCTACCGGGCTCATTTCGTTATCTAAGCGACAGTCGAGCGCTGCGCTCGCGTGCGCCGCCCCGATGTTTCCCACGGACTGATCTCCCGTTGAGGAAGTCGTTGGAACGATTGCGCGGCAAAATCGCTAATTCCTTCGGGGTTCGAACTCGCGTGTATCTACTTCATTTTTCATGGCACTAATAAATAAAATTTTTAAGTAAAAGGTTATAAGAAACTCGCGATGCTCAAATTCATCTTTGGAAAACTGATTTGCAATTAGTCAACCGAAATGTAGACCGCATTGATTATTATTTCATACGCGAAAATGATTTACACGTTATTTGTAATTACGCGCAAACCTATAGCAAAGAGCACGCAACTCTCTACCCGCTGACCCACAATGCCCCTTTGTCGGATTATCCTATAGCATTGTTCGAATAAGTAGCGGTGAAGCAACTCACTAGTTTGGAATTCAATATTTAATTCCCTCTATACAGTTATTAAACCAACAAAATATGAATTATGCTGAATGCAAACTTTAAACTTTGCAAATATTACTACATAGTAATATTTGCGTAATATTTCGAGATTTTTCGAGTTATATGTAACTCGAAAAATCTCGAGGAATTCTTGCAAGCTGAGTAACTTCGTACAAATTTGTTGAATGCAACGACTTATTCGCAGAGCACAGCGCGCTTTAAATAACTCGTCATAGCGTGGCGTAATCGCCGAGTATAACCCGAGCCCGAAAACCCAGTGCCTCTAACGCTAACGAATCCCCGGCTTATTCCCATCAAACTTCTAACCGGTGAAAATCCCCTCTGTTAATTATACCATCGACCGGGTGCGGGGATCCACGGAACGAAAAAATCCTCGAAAAGGCGCTCCATCAAAGACACGCGGCGACCGGCCGGGATTAATCCGGTTTATAATGCAAAACGAGGAGCAACGCTTGCGCGCCCGTAGGAGTTTCGAAGCGATGCTCGGGCGCCGGCCGACTCCCCAGGGACGGCCGAGAGCCAGCGGCGACGGCGACGAGGAACAATTCCCCGGGACTGCAGGCGCGCAATTTATGCGTAAACACGCGCGATCAAATAGCGGCACGGCTTCTGCCACCTTGCAGCCTTCGCCCGGCCCCGCGCCGGTGTAACTGCAATCACCCCCCGGACCCGCTTCTAATGCGGACTCGTCCTTGCCCGCGCACGCCCACGCGATTTTACTTAAGGGCCCGGGAAGCCCTTACCCGGCCCTGCTGGCGCTGCGAATTTCCTACCGGCTTTGTTTTCGGAGCAATCCGTTTGATTTTTCACGCAGTCAGCGCTATTGCTTCGCTGGCCTCTGTCCGCGTAAACTACAAGCTTCGTATTTGCGTGTCAAATGAATATTCCTGACTGCTGCAGTAAAATTATGAGTTTTTTATTAAAAAAGAAATACTGACTGCGAAGTATCACTATCGTCTTAATTAGTTGCAATCGTACGTATAAATGAGGTGAAATGGAGTGGAAATTGCCTTTGTCGTTTCTATCTGTCGGATGATGTCAATCCGATAACACGATTCAGTTTAAAAATGATGTTATACCCAAGGAGTATTAAATAAAAAATACTGCTAACGACTTTGAAGTTTTGAAGGAAAATGAGAAATTAGTCAAAGAGCTCGTCGAGGTAGGCAAAGCTATCCCACCGACTTTGTTCGGGCTCGGCGATAAAGTCCACGGCTTATTACGAATAATTGGATTCGCGCAGAGGATCTGGAATTCTACACGAAATTTTGCGCTCCATCGAAGCGCGCGGCCGGCCGCTCTCATCGCTCGTCTCTTTTTACCAGCGGCGACGTATAGCCCACGCTCCCGCCCCGGATACTCGGCCGGGTCTCCTCTCCGCGGGCGCGTCCAAGAGCTCGCGTAAATTACAGGCTCCCCCCGAAAGAAAGGGGAGGCAGAAGGTGAGAGCTGCATTTGAAATCCGAGCAAACGCCGGGGCTTTTCTTCACGGCCGCGTTTCGGGAATTCGCTGACGGTCTACTCGCAATAGCGGCGGCTACACCCACATCGCGCGCACGCTCGCCCTCCTGAGGGGGTGCCGGGGCGCGGGAGAAAGGGAGGAAGCCGCGCCGGGCCGGAGGAAAAAACGAGAGGCGCTCGAGGCGGGGAGGGGGGAGGACCGGGAGCGGTGGCGCCGGCAGCAGCTCGAGGAGCAGAAAATGGAGCCGTAAAAGCTTCCGAATTTCCCTGACGAAGGACTCGAGTCGCGTGCAAGGCCGCGATTTCGCTTACCACGAGACTTCCTCCTCCGCCTTCGTCTCTCTTCCGTGCGCTTCCGCGCGCGCCGCACGGAGGTGGATTTCAGCGCGGAATTTAAGCGACCGCCCGCGCGCGTCCCGCGATGCTAGCAGCCGGAGAGAAGCGCCGATTTAGCAGCGCGTTACGTGCGCCGCTTTAGCCGCCCGCCCGAGACGGAGCTTGGCGCGTTCGCGCCCGGGGACGGGGCTGAGGATCGGCTCGGGCGACGCCGGCGGACTCGAGGTCCGAGGGACAATATTTTTCGGCGCCCTTATCTGCTTGTTTTTCCGCGGCGGCGCTTGTTTTCCGGGGCGGCGATTTGTTTTTCCGAGAGGCAGCGGACGCCGCGCGGCGATTCAGCCGGGGACCGGAGGGTCCGGTCGGCTCTTTATATCGGCAGCTGCGACGCCGGGGGAAAGGAGAGAGGGTTTTCCAAGCTCGCTCTTGAAAATGGATGGAGCGCGGAAAGGAGAGCAAACTCTTTGCCGAAGTACAATGCTTAACTAAAGCGTCGATGCTCGGAAAGGATCCCGTGCGGGGTGCACTGTTCGTGCCAGACTTCAAAAGGATACACGTGTATACGTGAGCGCGAGTCTTCAAAAGCGCAAGTTTTCCTTTTGTAGTCCCTGCGAGAAAGGAGGTTTTACTTTTCGATCTTCGAGACCGAGTAATGGGGTTGAATTTTAGTTTCTTTTCAGTTTGCCGGTTTTAAGAGGATTACCGCTCTGTTAAATTAGCAAAGTCCCTCCCCATTAAAGCGCTGACATTGTTTCGCAATAATGGCCCCTTTTTAATGAAACGCTCGCTGAAATAAATGATTTTAAAATACTTTTTACACAGCGTAATAAGCTTAGCAACTGTATAAAATGGGAAGTACGAAATTTATCGCATTATACTGCAGCGATCGTAATTAGGAAAAGTTCGGTTTTATTGTTCGCTAATTGGGCCGTAAAACAGGTGGAGAATGAAAAGATCGGGGTTCCAGCGATCTATCCGCTACATAAAGAAAGGAACTTATATGAACGGGGAGAGAGAAAATGTGGCCCAATTGACGGGCGTAACGAGGGGCAGAAGTTGCCGGCGGAGAAGAAGGAGGCGCGCGGGACAAAGTCCGCGGAGTGCGGTGAATGCCGCGGATTTTGGAGTATTAACTGCCAGTCCTATTAGCCGCAAAGTCGTCTGGCATCCTATCAGATGTAATCGCGGCTCTCTCGCCGGAATTTCCAATTGTCCGTGTGTAATTACACCTCGCGAGCCCTACTTCTCCTTCCTTCTCCTCCTCTTCCTCCTCTCCCTCCTCTCCGCCTGCCGGCGGCGCCACCGCCTCTGTGCAAAGAGAACGTCTAATTCTCGTTTTGTTCGACGAATGTGTAAAGCATCCGGCGTCGTTTTGAATCGAGCGAAAATCCGCGAACGCAAAGTTCCATCCGACCGTCCTCTCGGAACGCCACATTCTGGCTCCGCCATCCAAGTGCAATTTCAACTCTAGACAAATAGCCGACTACCGCTCGGGGATTAAACTTTTTTTTTCTTCTTATTTTCGATCTGCTTCGATAAGACTGATGTTTCTCTTTACCATTGCAATTTTAGTTTATGGCTCGTGGATTTTATTGAAATTCCAGACTGTGTTTTTCTCCATTATTTATCCTTTTTTCCTACTTAATTGTAAAACAAATATTTTGCAAGTCATACTAATTCTTACTACAATATTTCGAAACAGAAAATCTGAAGAACACAGTAGTCTCTTATCTTGAAATAATATCCCAAATACGCAAGAAATTAATTTTGAATATTTAGATCAATCTCAAACTATTCGGATTTCATTTTGTCATAATTGTAATATTGTCTCATTCGAATAACCAACAAAATTAATTATAAAGTGATCACAAACTCTAATTCTCGAGAATTCTGTGCCGCCTAATTCAATTAGATCAACTATTCTCCTTAACGCAAGGTGACTAGGTTAACAATCAAATGTGATTAACAAAACCTAAGTTAATGGATTGCCAAAATGACTTGCTCAAATTTATTTTATAACTTTATATGTTGTTGTACTATTTATATTTTCTGAAAATTTATTTTCATCATGATTACACTTCACGAGGTGATACCCTACCGATATTATCTAAAACTCCCTTCTAAGAGAAGGTAAAAACAATTAGAGCAAAATTTCGAGTCAATGAAAATCTCTTAAGAAAGTCCCGGATTTCGTGTACAAGGCAAGATTTTCCCAATTATCCCGCTGCTTCCGCCCACCGCACTCGAGACTATACGTTCTCCCCTACCCCTCAGCGACGGGTCTCCGTGGAGGGGAACTCGATTTGCCAAAATTACGCGTTTAGTTCGCTCTAATGCTGTGCGTAGTCGCCGCGACCAATTTGCCGGAAAAATATTCCGCTTGCACACGCCCTGCGGGTTACGAATTTGCATAACCAGTGCATCTCTTCTCTCGTTTTTTCCCCTTTCCTTTTCCGTATAGCTGCTCACGGGCGTCCACGCAGTAAGCGCGAGCTCGAATTTATCGAGATTGTGGAAGTTAAAAAATAAAAGTTCGTCCTCGATGTTTGTTTTGCAAAAATGAGTTACTTTGGCCTCGTAGCAAACAAAGGCCGGATTTATCATTAATAAAGGAGGCTTTTGTGCCTTTTGAATTTCGAGCTCGAAAAATCCTGTACAAAGGCTGCTTTTTAATTTAATTGGATGATTTTTTATTTTTCCGATAACCTGCAATGACTACCATTATTTTCGGTATCCTTTATATCGTAAAAATTCTACCATATTTAAATAAACCATGTTTTGTTTTTTTTTCACAAAGCTTTATGTTCAATTTTATATTTGAGTTGCGTTCTAAAACAGTATACTTTTTAAAAAACGCCTATGTACAAATGCATGCACTAGTGTGTATCCGTGTGAAGTACAATAGTAGCATTTTTTAAATAAAAACAATAACAAATTTTAATAAATAATCTTTTGAAAATTATTATTTTTTTAAATTGTTAACAATAGGTTGTAAAATCCTTTTTTCTTCATTTTCAGTTTAAACGTCAAAAATAACATGGGTTAGCGTCAAGCGCGCGTCTGACTTAAAAGCATCTTTACTACTTACGTACAAGTTAGGAGAAAACTGGTACTACTTTAGTGTTTCTGTACTGCTGTTTAATAATATATTTGCTATAAAAAATATATTATTTCAGAAGAACAATGATTAATATTCAATGTGTATACTTTTTCTCGAAAAGGATCTGTAGTAGTTTAAAAAAGATACATAATAAATATCTCAAATTCTTAAGCGTTACAATATTAATACTTTGTTCTGAAATAAAAAATATATAATCTGACTCTCTTCCTGCAAGTATTTCACAAATAAAAAAAGGAAATCTGTAAAACCTTAATCCTCTTTCATAGTGAAGTTAAAAAAAATTCTAAAAAGCTTGCAATTATGACTGCAAGTGCATTCTATTAGACTGATAATTTAAAATTTGATTCTCCTATTCAACGGAAAAAGGATTTAAAAGAGAAAAAAATTCTCAAATAGTTCATTTAAATCTCTTTTTAACATCCCGAAAGCAACGACCACAGTTACTACAGGACTAAAAAGAAAGAAAAAAAAAAGCCAAAACACGATCAACGTCGAATCCTTTTATCCGAGCTGGGGTCGTGGCTGGTCATTTTTCAAGCGTTACACACTCGCTTTTCTGCTCGAGTCGCGCTTGGAGTACGGGTCGCATTTTTTCCCCCCGACTACCGGCCGGAAGCCGGCGGCTAAGTTCGCCGCAATTACTCGAACAATCCCTTCGGCTCAAATTTCCCGAAAAGCCAGCTTGTTACGCGCGAAGTGGCCGGGTAAAATGGCCCCCTCGTTAATTCCGGCCTGCCCTCCTTCCCGCTCGTTTCTCCCGCTCGCATTTTTTCCTCGAGCGCGGCCGACTTTCGAGCCACGGGCGACAAGTGACCGGGATCCCCATCCGCTAATCGTCGCGCGGCTTTTCGCGCCGCGAGTCAAGAACCGCGCGGGCTCTCCCGGCTGATCTGCTTTTTTCCGCTCCTCGCGGCCGATCGACGATCGCGCGCGACTACTTCCATCGCGGGTTGCCTCGAGGGGCACGCGAACTCAAGCTGCGTGGGGATTTCAATCTCATTAAACGACGACCTTCCGCCGAGGATTACGCGAGCGTGCCGGATTTGTTTTAATCCACGAATAACGAGATAAAGAACGGCTCCGCGCTGGATGTTCGCTCGTCCCTCCCGCTCGACGCGCAGTTAAAAGAAGTGAAGCGCGACGAAAAGGGAAGCGGGGGAGGGAGAGGGCGGGCACGCGGATAAAGGAGTACGGGGGCAGCGGGAGGGTCTAATCCCGAGGGAGGAGGGGGCGGAAGGGTCCGCCAAGGCTCGCGCGTGTATCCTCCCTACAACGGGCAATAAAGACGCTTATATACAATATACAACGCTTAGCGCTCTCGCGGGGCGCAGTCCGGCAGCCCCTCGCTCCCTCCTCGACCCTTGAGCTGCCAAAGCGCCGACGTCTTTGTGCATTTTGCGCGGCCGAGACTTGCTTCAATTTCTACTCGTAGCTGGTTTACTGGATATTGCTAAAAGCTGCATTATCTTCGACTCGGAGATTCATGTATTCATGGTGAGCCGCTTCGCCGTCGTATCCGAACTTCTGCATGCGGCGCTTCAAATTGTGCGCTGACCGCTTTAAAGGCTCTTCCATTTTTTTGGACGACCTGCAAGAGCAATGAAAAAAGATTCAGTATAATTTGACGCTCGTACAAAATATGAAATTGAATTAAATATGTTTAAAAGAAAATAATAATACGTTTCAATATTTTTAAGAAATATTTCAATCTATTTCAATGTGAGGTATTATTATTCATTGTTTAAACCAATTTGAGCTGTACAATTATTGCATTCAAAGCAGCAATATTAGAGAATTACGATAATTAATAAAAAATATAATATATAATTTAAAATTATAAAAGGAAATTATATTCAATATAAATGATGATGGCCTTCTAGTAGTAATTCAATGAAAGTGCCAAACTTCCTACAGCAATTAATTAAATATCTATGGAGCTTACCGAGAGATTACTCATTTAATATTTATTCATTCATTTGTGTTTCAGGTGAGCCGATGATCGATGACTGTTATGAGTTGTACATATACACATTGCCAGGTTTGCCGACTATATATTAATAGTTTTCAATGAAGAGCTAATGCGAATCCCATCGAGAAAAGTTTTCAAGGGATTAGCAGGATTTTTGCACGGCAAGTTCGGGCTCTCCTTTCAAGGTTGCTATAATTAAAGATCTTTGATTAAGTTTGACAGAATCGAATAAAGACCGCCGCGGAGAGTTTTCTTAAGTAGATTGAAGTGCTCCCGGGACCTCGCGAATTTTCGAGCGATCGTAACCCCGTTTAGAAATGCCTTTGATAAAAGCCGCGTCTTTCACAAAGGAAAATTGCAATTTCCCCGGCGTAATGGATACATATATATATAACCCCAGTCGTAAAATCCAAAAAGAATAATATTATTTGATGAATTTACTTTCGGGGCAATACTTTACCCCTTAAGTATTTCAACTCGCCGGCGAACGAGAGTAGTTTGAGAGATGCGACTTTATGGCATAATTAAACTTCCCTCCCCCTCGCCAACCCACCTCACCCTCTTCGGCTCTATCTCACTCTTCTCGCTTACGTCAAGCTTACGGACTTTATGAATTACTCCATAACTCCTTAAGTATCTCGCAAATAACTTTCTTAATTGTTCCTACTTGATACCGTGCATAATACACTGATTTATCTGGCTGTTTATCTCCTTCCACCGGCTCTTATCTTCCGCTGGGCCTCTACGCTCTAGCGAAATATTGCGCGCGAATGTACCTGCCATCCCGGGATAATAAATTTCCTTTTTTCCAGAAAACGACACTCGGGTAATGCGCTTTAAAATACCCATGAACTTTTCGCACGCGGTAAAAGCACTTTTTAAGCGATGAAAGCTCCTCCATTGTCTGACTTAAGTGAACTAAATTTTTACAGTTCGATCAATTTGTAACAAGTGTCCAAATTAAAATCCTTTTATTCCTTTAAACTAATCGAGGATAAAGTTCTTGCAGCTCCGCGATTTGAAAAATCGATCCGCGTTACCTTACGCGCGACAAGTAGTTAACTCCCGATTTGGTCGGACACTCCTCGACGCTTCATTTAGAGCTCTTCTACTCGCTCCGACGTTAAAAGAGAAAAAGCGCAATCCCCAGGTCATCCCTAAACCATGAAATCGCGTCCCGCGAGGGCAGTGGCGCAGTCGCGAACAGACAGGGTTAATTTTCAATACGCAGCCGAGGGCGCTCGGGCGTGAGTCGGCGCCGTCCGAATTAATCGCGCTCGGCTTTGGTCGTCAACGCGGTCGGCCCTGCTGGACGTGCTCGCGCGCGCGGAGACGCGTCCCCCGGGAGGGCGAGTCGGTCAGCGGCTCGCAGCCGCGGAAAAAGGAGCCGATCCGCCTCTCGGAAGACGCGCGCCGGCCGGACGGCGGCTCGGCGGCCCCGCGCAAACTGCCGGGCCGATATTAACGGCGGTGAGCTCGGGATTTATGGCTGAAACTCGCGCTCTCTCGCGCCCGCGCGCGCGTAATACCAAAGACAAACTCGTCCTCCAGACTGCTGCGGTCGGCCCCCACCCGCGGCGCCGCGCGCGGACTCGCCCGCCAACTGCCGAGGGTATTTACCCCCTCGAGTGCGCGAGACTGGCGGGGCTTTACTGGCCGCGCGGCTGCTCCTGAAGCGGACGAGCGCGTCCGCGCGACTTTCTTCTAATTTACGCGCCCCGGCCCCGCTGCTCCACGGCTCCACGAGCCGTCCGCGATTTATGTCAGCCGCGCCCGGCCCGAATGAGAGGCTCGCCGAGGGGGCAGGCCTTTATTGTCGTATCGGCCTTTGTTTACCGTCTTTTTTCGACGACCCGACTTTTTTACGCGGTATTGTCGCTCTATTTACGAGGACGCGCGCGCGATTCTCCCCCACGGGCGGCGGATGATTGCGAGGCTGCATTGTTCCGCCCGGGCCTCGGGGCCGAATGCTCCTCTCGTAAATTCGAGGGGTTAGCTGTTATTAGGTGAGGCGTTAAATTTTGTCAGCGAAAAGTCGGGGAAGATTCTAGCGCCGCTTAAGCCCGTGAATCAAGATTTACTGATAATCATTAAAAATGACTCCATACGTATTGTCTGACTTTGCCTAACTACTTATGCAGTTACTTCAACTTACCCACGTAAGGCTTTCACAAGTAGAGTGTACGTCGACGATAAATAATAAACTGTAATTGCGATGTAAATACGTAACTTTGTTGCTGAAACATCAACAAGGCGTGTAACTTTTTGATTAAAAAACTTTTTTTATTTATAAACCTTCGAATCGCATCGTCGTTCGGTAGTTAAAAAAAGGCAGAAAAAATCGGGTATAGTTATAGGCGCCGGCTAACGAGCGCGGCCCAGTAAAGTTCGTAAAAACAGCGCCGGCCAAATCGAATGAAAGGCCGTGGCGATACAAAGGTGGCTGAAAAAGCTCGCGGCGGGTCGCTCGTTGCAAATACCTCGGAGCAACAGCGAGGCCGGCAAACTCTTGGGGCACGCGCGCGCTCGTCCTAACTCGGTTACAGCCATCGACACTCTCGAGGTTGACTTCCAACTTTTGCCCTCGCCGGGCGTCCGCGCGCCACTTTAACGCTGCAGCCGCGCCGTTCTGAATGGCAATCGAATTTGAGAGCGGGGGGAGGTAGCTTGGCCATTTCGCGGCAGCGATTTATTGACCGCGCCTACGCGGCGGCGGCCGGCTTCGGTGCCCCGCGTGCATTACCACCCACCGATAATATATATACACCTTCGGTCGTGCTCGTACACGTAGACCTCACGGCTGACCTTAGCTCGAACTTTGCTCCTCTCGCGGGCGATTTTTCTCGAGGTGGCTCGAGAGACACTTGTGCCCGGGCGCCGCGTAATTGTTGTGTATTTTTCATGAGGCCGAGGATACCCCGCCGGCCCTCGAGACGCCTCGCCGCGGCATCCCCAGCCAGCTGGATTTGTGGCTTTTTTATACGGCTCGTAAGTGCCTCGGGGAGGCTGATTCTCGAAGCGGTACGGCGTTGTTAAGGGTGTCCTTAATTCCGACGCGAGATTAATACGTCTGCGCCGTCGGAGGGATGTTTTATTCACGACGATTATCAGAGAAATGGCTCGGGCAGTTCCGAGTCGACGAGAGCGGCCTTTTAAAAATTAAAGCCTCGCTCTCCTCGGCTTCCCTTTTCTCGCGCGCTAAAAAATTGCGCTCGCCGGCTCGCCGAATTAAACAATCATTCGTCTCCTTCAAGATTTTCACGCGAGAAGTTGCGCCACCTTGGGAGCCGCGGCGCGCTCGCAACTCGAAACAACAGTTAACTGCTGCACCCCTGGTCTTCGAATTTCCGCGGCGTAGCTGCAATAATGAATTAGGGCGCGCATAATGCATCAGCGACTCGGCGGTACGCGGGGCCATTATTAAAATTAAAAAGGCCCGCGAATGGAGTGTGCATATTGCAGGCGCGCGGGGAGCCCGTTAACCGCGGCTCCTCGGAGAGGCGGAGCCTGGCGCGCCGCAGCCCTCCTTCGCCGGTCCGAGATTCCCATCGCTCGCCGGCGAGAATTACCAAACGGCGCATTTTGCGTTAAACTGCGTTAGTTTCGCTCGCCGGCGAGTCGGGAGGGCGGGAGATAATGAAGTCGACAAACGCCGGAGCCGAAGGCGGCGTCCGCGAAGGAGAGAGAAGCGGCTGAAAAAAAGCAAAGGAAAGAGCGGAGGAGAATGGAATCTGCGACGCGTTTGTGCCGCGCGCCGCCCGTTTTATCTTATTTTCGCCCTAGGTAAACAAATAAGAGAGAGCGAAACAAGGCCGTGGGAGCTCGAAAAGTGCAGCGTAAAAGTCCCGTAGACGCCGGGGAATTTCTCCTTCCGGCGCGCGCGCGGAGAAAAAGCGCCGGGGGATACGCGTCGGGGCAGAAAAAAAGAAAGCGACGCCGCAGCCGTGACATTATTCATCCTCCATCGGATAAAAATAATGGGCATGCGTAAAGAGCGGGGCGACGCGGATCTTTTTACGCTCGTTTCATGCGCGATTTAGAAATGCGCGCCCGCCTTTGCCCGGGCGCTGCAGCCAAACGAGCTTAAAGTAGTCGGTGTAAATGACGCGGGCGCTCGACGCATTTTTTACGACCCGACCATCACGGCTCGCGCTTCCCCGCCGGGGAACGGTAAAACACGCCCCGCCCCTCTTCGGCCGAAGATCCGCGCTTCCTTTTTTTACGACCGTCTTACTTCGATCCGCTCGCCGATTTATTTGCGACGGCAATTTAATGCTATTCCCGGTCGGCTCGCGATGAAATAACGAGACAATGAGGCTTTCGTTTAATTAATTCACGACTTTGTAATCGAAGACTCACTTCCTTTTGATTACAGCACTGAATTACTGTAATTGGAATGTCATTTATTAGATTTTTTTAATTACGCTTAAGTTTCCGTTACGATACCTGTGGCATTTGGACCAGTAGCGTTACGAGATGTTACCGGTAAACTTAATCCAAAGCCTCTGATAAGCACGGCAAGTTGCCACTGTACACGGAAATTTTTATTTCATTAGTCGCGTCGAGAGGACAAAGGGAATTTTCTTAACGAAGTGCTTAACAAAATTAAATTCTCCTTGCGCAGGCTGCAAAAAATGCAAATGAAATGTCAGCAATTTTAATTAAACTAATTAGTTGCTTAAGATTAGCCGTGATTTATTAATTACAAATTCACTTTGCAAAGTGCCTTATCAGCGTGAAATAATGGCTGTGCGCGAGAAGCAGCCGGCTATAGAGCCCGGGAGAGAAAAGAAGCCGGCAGATTCACCTCCCGCAGGATATTTTCCGAAATTTCACGTGAAATTACGCGCAAGCCCTCTCCCGAGGTAGACGTGCCGCTGCAGCGTCCATTACTTAACGCAATCTTTATTTTTCCCGGGCAGCCTTTTTCTCTCGGGCGCTTTGCTTTAATAGAAGCGCAGCGCGGTCGCCGCACCGCCGGCGCGCGCGGCTTTACTTAACTCACCTGGACGGCGGCGGGCGGGCGAGCCAACGAGGCCGAACGAAATGGTTCGAAGCTCGCCGAAACCGCAGCCTGTAAATACGCTTGCGCGCACGCAAAACCCCCCGGCGGCAGCTAAGGCCCGCCAAGGATACAACTTAGCCGGTGCGAGGGGGTGGCGGCGGCCAGCGTATATGCGCGCCATTCGGGGAGAGGTGCAGGCCCGAGGGGCCGTTACATCAGCGACGCCGGATTTTCCAGCCTTAAACTGCACGCGCGTTTTACGCTCCCGGGGATTTCAGCCGACGAGGCTCGAAGGGACGAGCGCCGATAAAGGTGCAACCGTCGGATTTTCGCGATGAGATCACCGTGACGTCTCGAGTGTGCGCGAGTTTATATTTTTTCTTTCAGTTATTTTTGAAAAATAGATTGCTGGAAAATCTGGATAAACGAATAGAAATTGTAACGGAAATTTTCATTCTAATGCGCGTTTTCTGCACAAGTGATCCCGATGACCGAATTTTGCTGCATGATGGATCGCATTATGCGTCGGTATTATCTATTATTTGACGTTGCTTATGCTAACAGCCAATTTTAATGAAGCTTTTTATCCATAATGTTCAATCAGTTGTATATTCTCAATTAATGTAATATAGTCGATCTGTGTTTGCTCTAATTATCAATTTGATCGAATAAAAGCAGTAAACAAATTTGAGGAACATGCACGGTTCAATTAAATGGAATAAATTATGGAAATAAAAGGGAGCCTTCTGTACGGCTGAGCGCGGAGACTCGGCAAAAAGTATATAGCTCAGAAAATCCAGCGTGTATTTCTGCGTTCCGGCAGCGTTGCGACAGAGCCGCGCGTCCGAATTTATTTCGGTGCTCCGGCTAACAACGAAATACCTCGTTCGAGCGTCCCTGTGCAGAACAATCCTGGCGCGATCTTTTTGTTCGGCGGGCGTATTAACGAGAGAAAACGGCCGTGCGCGACGCTCCCATTCTTAAATCATAACCGAGCCGCGCCGTTAAAGCTCCCCCCGCGTGGAAAACCCGGCCGATAAATACCTGCGCGTGTTGCAACCCTCGGTACACGCGGATTAAAGTGCCGGTGCCGCCTACGCGGCCGAAACAAAAAAATCCACGGCGAGCGATAAATTCGGGAAGCGGTCCGCGCGTGTGCGCGAAAAAAAGGCGTATAGAGAGCGAAGAGAGAGAAAGAGAGAGGAAGGAGCGGCGAGTCGGCGTGTGGATTCAAAGCCAGTTGAGTTACGGCGGGGTATTAACCGGAGAGCGGGTGGCTCTTTTTTGCGCTGCGAGCTAGTCCTCCGGCGGCCAAGTACCGGGGCTAACGCGAAAATTACATTTATGCAGCGCTTACTAGGACGAGCGGAGCGGTGCCAGCATATAGGTACAAATGCGGTCCGAGTGCATTCACGCATCGCCGGACGAGAGGCGCATGCGAATGCCCCGCTGCAGGCGCATCGACGCGCACTCACCGCTACCGGGCGAATATGGGACGATCTCGGTGCGCCCGTTTAAACATTTAAAGCGGTAATGCCTCGCCTCCGCTAAACTGGCGAATTAAAAATCGACGCTGGCTTTCCGATGAATTTTTCACCGGGCGAGACTGTTAAGGGAGCCGCACAGATTATTCGAGATTACAGACCTATAATTTTGCGAAGCTTGTGCATTACACATTGCTCCGTACGAAAATTTACAAATTAAAAAAATTAGTTTTTGAAGAAACTTTAAGCAGAAATTATTCATGAAATTTCATTTAAAAAATGATACACATCACTGAAATAATTTGAGGCACAAAATAATAATAAGCACGCATATCCCAGAGAGAATCTGGTCTTCACAGGTCTATCTCAAATAGATCGGGAAGCCCATTTCATGCGTGCATTACACAGGCAATGCGCGTCGGAATTAAGTCAGTTCGCGCTCAGGCGCCAGTTAGAGGGGGCGGACGGCGTGCACGCGCGCCGCAGACGCAGAAAGGGCACGTAGGGTGTTCCCGTGATTAGCTCGCTCGCGTGGGTATATCTCGAATGTATGGCGCATGCGGAAAGTGCAAGCAGTCGGCGGCCGGGCGAGTCACGCGCGCGCGGTCCCTAGGAGGAAGCCCCGGCGCTCCGCTCTGCTGGGATTACACGGGCCGCGCAAGGAGTCCGCCCTCCGTGTACACCGATGGCGCGGCCGATTGCCTGGCAAATAGGATTCGCCGGCCAAATAATGTCCGATGCCCGGCGCTACATCGGTCCCCTGTACAGTGGCCGCCTGTGTCCGCCGTCTTCTCCGCCCCCGCGCGGACCTGCGCGCGCGCTTGCGGTTCTCCTTCGATCGCTGCTCCTCTGTTCCTCGGTCACCGCCGCCGCCGGCGGTGGACGTCAACGGTAATTCTTTGGTCCGCCGGCTTCGACCTCCGGGCTCCGAGTGAATTAGAGACGGATGGGGAGTCGAGGAAATTAGAGACGTCTGTACGGACGAGAGGAAATTCGAGGGCGACGCGTTGAGGGAGTGCGAAGTGATTTTACGATTGCGAAACATTATTTCCAGATGAGATTTTTTAAAGCCGATCATTTTTTCTTTTTCTTCATATTCGAGAGCGCCGATTTGCCCGCAGTTCGCCATTCGTTTGGCCGCGAAGTTACAGCACTTAAATCTTGAAAGGATTCGATATCGACTTTCGAAGTTACGACTTTTTCTTCAAAATTCCATTACTCGAGAGAATCCGGCAATTAGATTTTCCAACTTTTCAGCAGATAATGAAATTTTTTATCGAAGATTATAACAAAAGAGGTCCTTTCAATTTTCTTGAGAAAGAAGTTTTTTCGGGATACTTACTTTTATTCTCATAGCTCATCGTTATCTGATTCCGCAACAAGCCATTAAAAAGTAAGCGAAAAAGGAAGCATCGCTGCTTGTTTTTCGAATCAATTTTTCAGCCCCGGGCATTGTGGGTAAAGTTTCTCTAGAACGGCGCTGCGAGCATTTTGAAATACGTGTACTCAAAGCAAACAAGTCTGATCGACTTTCCGGTGCGCGAACACACAGAGTCACGCGCCCGTTAATTACTATCTAATAAAGGGCAACAATCGCAAAGTTCTCCCCCGACCGCCCGAAGTTTCGCGGAAAAATGGCGGAAGCTCCGGCGGTGGTCGATGTAAACCCGAGGAAACGGTGAAATTTATCAAAACGTCGGAGGCCGCGCTCGGCAAGTTTGAAAGAAGCTGAAAGAGATTGACGCGAGCGGCGGCGTTGCAAATGACGCGGGCCGCGCAGCCGCGAAAATTATTTCATCCCGGCAAGTGCCGAGGTCTCTTTGTGCTCGCCCGCGGCTTCTCTTTTTTCGGGCCTCGGGAAAGGGGGGAAGTAGAGGGGAAGCAGAGGAGGCGGGGTGCCCGGGTACTGATTTCCCCGGTGGCTCGCTCGCGCGAAGGCTTAATAGCGCGTAATCGCGAGCGGGCGAACATTCGAAGGAGCCGGCCGTAATGCAAGCGTCAAATTATCCGGCCCCGACATTCATCTTCTAATTTCGCGCGAATCTCCGCCGCGAGACGAGCTCGCGCGCTTTTTCATCCGACTCCTCCCTCGCCGAGCTCCGCCGCGCCCTCATATTTCATCTCTCGTCTTTTGCAGCGAGTCTTGGCTACCTTCGCTTTTCTTTTTACGACTAATATAATTGATGTGGAAATATGTACACTGCGGTACTTCGTTTTTCATCCTTTACGCTTGAATTAATCGCGGTATTATAACTAGAGAACATAAATTTCTTTTTCCTTTTTTACAAGGCTCTCTTACGATTTTCGAAAAATGACCATAAAAACCGATAATTCATTTAAGTTTTTATTGGCTGTAAAGTGAGATTCAAAAGTTAATTTTGACCTAAATCCGCATAACCTAATTCTTTCCTATATATTTTTTTAAAATTTTGTAAAATGGTTGTGATGCATTAAAATCAAATAGAATAAAGGTCTGTCTTTTTTCATGCGTTGCTTTTAAAACATTTGCTTAGTGAATTGATGCACGTATCATTGTAGAAAAATAAGCAAAGGCTTCACTTTTCAATATTTTTACATTGTCTACTTTTAAAGTTCGCAATCCCATAAAAGTAAAACTTTATTTCTACCTATTTGATTGCAATTATTAAATTAAAACTACGTTCATTTCAGTAATCTGTATCGCTTCGTTGTCCAAAGAGATTAAAAAGTCATTCAATTATAAAAACTGTTTAAATAAATTATTCTTTTAAATTATGAAAAATCAACGTAACTTTCAATTCATTTGCTACAGATCTATTGAGCTACGCAAAGCAAGCACAAAATTGATGACACCCGGACCCGGGCGCGCATAAAAAAATCTTTCAAGCAGTCCGCGCAAACGTTGCGCAAGTCTCGAAGAAAAATAGCGAACGCGCCGAGAGCGATAGGCAAAGTGGCAGGGATAAAGCATTGCGTAACGTCGAAATCTCCTCACCCTCTCGGCGCGTCGCTGCGCATTATATTCGCGCTCGCGAACCTGATCCATAAATAAAGAACGCCGTTCGGGCCCGCGAGCAATGCATCAGCTCGCTCGGCTAAAAGATAAATGCGCCGGAGGCGGACCCGTTCAGGTGAGCGATGCGCCCGGCGTACCTGCGTCTTCCGCCTCCCGAAGAGCGCGTCGCGCCCCGTCGCTCCGGCACACAAATCGTCGCGCGTAAGGGCGATCGTCGGTGCTCCCGAGATGCCGCGCAAACAAGCTTAGTTATGCACAAAGCCGCCGCGCGGCTAGTGGCTCGCCGACCCGCCCTCCCCCCGTTCCTTAGCGCATCGAGCACCTGGGCCACAATGCCGGGGCGAAGTCGAATCGCGCGCGCCTCTGTGGCTCTCGCGGCGATGGCTCGCCGACGCGCCGGAAGGGGACTCCATAAATTTTACATGCAACTCGAGATGCTTTCAGCGGGGGCCGCTGCGCCGTGACGGCGACGACGGAGCCCCCGCCGAGGAGATTATGCGCAGATCCGCGCCGGGCTGCTTTATGATTTGATCGAGTGAATTTCACGTTGCCTTTTTATTGCCCCGACTCGCTTCGCGCAATATCGATGCGTCGCACGGAATGCATCTCGCCTTTTTTACTGCCCGTTACACCGACCGAGTTTATACACTTTTACTATCGAGATTCCGTCTTTAGAATTGTTTTTCTAGACCCTTTCTCAATTCGGACGTCGTTACTGTAAGAGAGCGCGCGAGCATTGTCGGAATTTTATTTACCATAAAAAAATTAAAGAACAGCTCGATCGCGTTTATTGATTTCCTAGTGAGAAATTCCAGAGTTAATACGTTTTGCTTTTACTGTTTTTCGTTTATTACGTAACAGTATAACGACGGAGAGTTCGATGTTTGTAAGCCTAATTACATTGCGAGTACGTTCGAGAGCGAAATAGTTGGGATAGCAATAGGAAGCGTAGCGGTTCTCGGGTGTCGCGGGCCGCTACTCCGCTCGCTGCGCTGCAGCAGCTCGGGTTGCTCACGTTCCTCGAACTTGCCGCCAGTCGGGGGTTGCTCTTGGTCAGCAGGTCGCTCCTCCTCGCGCTGTACAGCGGCCGGCGAAGCGCAGCGAAGTCTAAAAATAGACAGCGCCCGCCTCGCTCCTTTCTCGCATGACTGAAATTTGCTTTTCACTCCGCGCGTACCTGCTCCGCTTCCAAATTGGATACTTACGCGACTGTAGTCGGGGTAAGTGCGCGGGAGCCCCCCGGAACGCGCCGTCGGTGCAGTGAAAAATTCCATACTCGATCAATCGAACGCTCCAAAAATAAAGGCTCCGACCTCGTTCGCTCCGGCGCACCGGTGTATTCGCGCTGTAACGCGGTTTCCACGACCGCAGGGCTACAGTCGATCTTTTCTCTCCGGCTCTTTTTTTTTCCCGCGATTCATCCAAGTCGTTGAGTAAAGCCGTCCTTGCCTGCCCTCCCGGAGGGGGGCTTCGGGCTTTCACTTAGTGGCCCCCGCGTAAAATATCCGCGCGCCGATAAACCCGGAGGATTTCTCCGGCAAAGTCCGCGTCGATACCCCCGGCGGCATCTCCGCATAAGAGGTACAAACACAGCGCGCGTAGGTGGGCCGCCCACTCGCTCGGCGCGTCGCCTGCTTCCGCCCGAGCAAACAAGACGGCGCGCGAGTGGGCAACAAATGGCACGACGACGTCCCCGACAAGTGGGATTTTCCGTGTTTGCGCTCCGCGCGTCCTCGCGGATAAATCGTACTTCGGCGAACTTTTGCAAATACCCGTAAATCAAAGTGAATGCGCTAGCGAGCGGCAGCTCTCCCTCGGCCGGCAGCTGACGCGCTGGATCGCCGACTCCCGGCTACGGGCTTTTCATATCGAGCCGCGTCCGTCTCCGAGGCCCGTCCCCCGTGGGCTAACCAACCCTCGCGAGCGTGTGCTCGACCCACCGGCGCTTTCGCTTCTTCGACTTTCACAGGCAAGCTGGATCCTTTATTGGCTTAAGAGTTAGCGGGATATGTCAATTTGGCGACGGTGTTGACTTTCTTTTGTAGTTACTAGTTTGCTACTAGCGAAACGCAGGGATGTCCGCAATTAATTACTTTTAACATTGGAATTTCTCCAATTTCTGAGAAAAGAATTTTAAATACATTTTGTTATCTGTATAAATGAAAAATCTATTACTTTACGTAAAAGATTAAACTTTAAACCGGCACAAAAGAAACTCCTTTACATCTTTTAGTAAAACTAATAACTATGTAGAAACTTTTTTAAAGTAAAATAAATGAAACGTAAAGTGATCAGCAAGAAATATTCTAATTTTTCCGTTAGAATAAAAGAAAATATAATCGGAGCTTTTCAAAGTATTTCAAAATCAGAAAGATATAGATTACTCAAAAACAAGAATATCGCCCTTTCTCGTTATGAACGGCTGCCAAAAAAACGACGCTTCGTTTCCCCTTTGAGCACGACCCGATCTCAATTATACTCCAATCAGAATCGAGGTATATTCCCGGCTCCTCCACGGGGCCAGGGTAACGTGACATTAAATTAAACAGAGGAAGCTCGGGGCTATTTTATTTTTGTGTCGCGCGCTGAAGTGATTTACAAGGATCGAAACAGACGTCAAAGTCGGAGTGATACACTCGGTCGAGCGAGTGCGTTGGCACTGCCCTACTTTCTTTCTGTTAGACAAGAATCCAATAACCGATAACGAATCGGCCTTCTCGATCAATGCGCGCGCGCACACACCCGACAAGAGAAGATAACAAAAAAAATCGCGTCTTCTCGCTCCTCATTTTTTTAGTAAGCTTTAGGCGTCGCTTTTGACAAGTCTGATACTACGCGAGATGTAATTTATTCGCGCACCCAAAGGGACAGCTATTTGTTTAAGATAAATCGAATTTTATTAGCTATTGTGTAAATTGTAATGAATAACTTTTAATTCAGTCACTTCAAGCTACTTTTGAAATAAATAGTTTTATCTGCCAATCCAGAAAAACATAATCGATAATATACCATTATCGTTATCTACAAATTGCAAAAAAATTTATTTGAAAAAATTTTGAAAAAATGTTCTTGATACTTTACTCTATTTTGTACAGCGTCCGTAATTCAGCATCGACTGTTTATTTTTATCGACTATAACTACAGTTTAACGAGCAAAATATTCAGAGTTTACAGTTCGGAATTTACAAAAAATTATTTTCCACTGGCTCCCATTCTCCACAACTTTTTTCGGAAAAATATACATTTTAGGTTTATCTACGTACTTTTTAAGTTTATTTGTACAATGTTGATCAGCTGTATCCTCGGGTCAAACAAGTCCCGGAACTTATTACAGCAATCCAATTACAAACGTAAATAAAGTTTCAAAAAGTTCCCAAAGTCGTAATTTCATTTCATTAAGAACGCAAATCATCCCTCAGCCCACTCCGAGCGAATTGTTCGAATTCACATTTCGAGCGGGCCGTTCGCGCACTCACGACGGGTAGCGACGAAGCGCAGCAGGCGAGAGGAGGTCAAAGTACGAGGCTCATCTTTTCCCGGGGAATTTCGTTATCGCGACGCGGAACTCGGCTCCCCCATCCCCGAGTCCGGTATTTTCGTCATCATCTCATTCACCGACGCGACCTTATCCCCCCCGTGTATCGCTCCATTCCGCGCGTCGCCGAGACGGCAGCGGCTCGGCGCCGTCTCTGAGCCTCTTGTAGGTGCATTGCGAGAGTACGCCGAAGCTCGGTATCCGAATCAAAAAATGAACTTTTAACGGCGTCGCGTTTTGATGGTCGCGCGCCGAGGCCGGATTTGCGGAGCTAACCGCGAGCGAGTTTCCAAATTGGGAATTCGTCGATACGCGAGGTATGCGCATATTGGCCGCTCGTAGTGGTAACGCTGGCCTTTCATCCAGCGGTCCTGAGTGCTTATTAGTTTTCGAAGGAATTTCTTTGATTCGACGGGTCTATCCATCGATCAAGTCAGAGGCATGTTTCATGGTGACCGAATAATTGGAACCACTGCAGTTTACTTTTTCTTATTAATTGATCGACGTATTTGCTTGCAAAAAATACTTAATTTACTTATCTCTGTTGCAGGTTAAATTCATTTAAAAACAATATGATGCATCGTTCGTGCATAATTACGAAACATCAGTTTGAAGCGCAATGCACAATTTGGACAATTAAATAAGCATTCGAGCAGCAGCATAGCTCCTAGTATTTCCATTTGAATAATCATTGAAAATTCCCGGCGCAAAGTGTTTCTTCTGCGAAAGTGCTGCAGCAATTTCGCAGCACTATAGGTATGCTTCTTTTTCAGCGCGTTAAGCACTCGGCCTCGTTAACTTCTTCGCTCTCCCGACGTCCGCGCCCTTCCTCCCGTCTTCGCCCTCAGCACGCCTATATACACGTCGAATCGAATGAACGACAATTGCAAGAGGAGCCGACTACGGCAGTCGGGGCTACGCCCGACTCGATAAAGAAACAGAATCCGAGCCGGGAATCGCTGCTCAAGAATGACGTTACACGTGACATTGACTTTACGAGCGGCAATAAAGTCGGCCAACCCCGGCGTCATCTATTCCCGATCGCGAGGTACGTGCAGAATATAGCCCCGCACCGCCCCGTCCGCCCGGGCACCAGGGTGGGGAGGGTTAAAAATCCCCGGCGTAAAGTTTCGACGCGTATATATTCGCAGGGAGGAGGGCAATCCGCGCGCCCAGCGGAATCGCTCTCTCGGCTCTCGCGCGGCACTCGGCGGCTTTACGAGGTGTCGCTGGCGTTATAGCCGGCGACAAGCTTTCAAGCCTCATCGTCGCCGGCGTAATCGTGTCGTTTCGAGAGCGGCCCGCTAACCCCAACACAGCTCGCGCCGCCGGGGCGAAAAAGCAACAACTCTTGTCAAATGCAGCGAGCGTCGCAGCGGCCCCGGCGAAACTAGCCCTCTGCGCGCCGTTGTAGTGCGGCGGCGGCGGCGGCTTTGGATCCCTCCGCCTCGTCCCGGCATTACGCGGCGCGCGCGTTCGTTAATTAATTCCTTCGTGCGGCCATATGTGCCGCGCCCGCCGCCGTAAAGCGCCTGCCGTGTAAACGCGAATTTCGAGCGGGCCGCGCTCTTTGCGCCCCCCTCGACCCCCGGGCCCAGCTTCTTTCCCGCCTCGGCGCGGCCTCTTGCGCGCGCCCTCTCGATTTAATTAAAATCAAACGCTGTTTGTTAATGTCGCGCGCGCTCTCTCTCTCCCTCGTGTAAATTGCCCCGAGTTTTTTCGCCGACGATGCATTTTTCAGCGAGGCGAGGGAGGGCGATATTTCATCCGGGGAAAATCGTTTCGAATTTTTTCTGGCTCGAGTTGCTAGACTCTCGGCGGGGGGAAGTTTATCGCCGATATTGTTAACATCGCGCCTAAGGATGTTGCGAACTTTGGGAGTGGGGGAGGTGCAATGTATCTTTGTCGACGACGAACCTAAAGTTTCGACTCGACTAATCCGCCAACAGCTACTGCAATAATAATAATTATAAGAGAAACTTGGCAAGAGTCTTTGGAGCGTGTAACGGCTCACCCCCTTCCCCACCGCCCGCCTCTTCTTCTCGCTTCTGCCCCCTCCCCCTGCACCGCTTCTTTATTGTTCTCTTGCCCTCTCTCTCTTTCGCCATCGCTCTGCTTATATTTATCTCGGCATTTAAGCTAAAATTGAAGCTATTATCGCAAAATCGATCTTCGCTCTTGTAATCCGGCTTTGCTTCAATTTCTGTAATGGTTGGCTTTTAAAAGTTTGGCATTCGCGTCTCAGCGAGAAATAAGTCCTCCGCACTCGACCTACTGGGAATGAAATAGGAAGTGACGCACTGTAAGAAAGACGAGGTTTTTGTAACTAGATTTTTTAGTGTAACACCATGCAGCGCAGCGCGTGATGGTAATAAGAATTCTGGATACAAGACGGGCAGAAGAAAGTAAAGTTTAAAAATGAAAAAGCACGCGCTTTTCCGTAAACACGTCACGAAACTCGTACTCCATTCTCCAATAAAGTAGGGAAAGAAGTTTATAAAAAAGCACCCTACACAATATATCCCATAACTGCTCAGAGTGCACACATCCGCGCGCGGCACCGGCGCGCATATTCCTCGCGTCTCGAAATTCTCGAGAGAACTCGCTCTTTTCTTCCTCCTCGAAGCGTCGCGTCGACGGCGGCAGAAGGCAAAATAACGAGTGATGCAAAAATCCGATTCCTACGTACCCGGGTCTCGCGCGCGCGTGGGCGTCTTGTCTCGCGCGATCGATGCCGCGTCGCACACTCGCGGGAGCGGGGCCGCGGGGGTGTTGCATATCTCCCCCCTCGAGCGGAACACGATTTTAAGCTCGTCGGGGCGCAGCTTCGCGGGGCTTTTAGTCACTCCACCTCCGGCGCGTCCCCCGCCTCCGCCGAAGACACTTCGCCGAGAACAAGGCTGCTTATAATGGGAATCGGCCCGGCGCGCCACTCCGGGGCATGTATAGGCGAGCCCCGCCGCCGGTCGATATATCGGCTGTGTTCGGTTGTAACGGGAGACCGGCGGGGACCGAGCGAGAGGGAGAGACGCATCGCCGCCTCTCGCGGAACTAGACGCGAGTTTCGCCGAAAGGACAAGAGTGGCGGCTCGCGGCCGGGTGCGCCCGGGGTTCCGAGTTTCCTCGAATCAAAGGAAGCGGGAGAGCAGCTCTTGAGAATCCGCGCCGGCGGTGGTGGTCGTCCTCTCCTGCCTCAAGCCGCCGCAGACTACCGACCAGCAGATATTTCCAGTCGGGGATTCGGTCCCCCTAAAACGAGTATCGAACTGTAGTTTCTCAGGAATTGATTGCTGCGGCTCCTTACGAGTCTTTTTGCCATTATTTAAGCTAATTGTTAGATTCCTGCGTTTTAATTCATTTTATTGAACTAAAACATAATTTTCAATCGTTCATTTATAAACGATAAAAAGTTTTCGACTTATGAAGCTTTTCCAGAATATAAATTTTTTCGTAAATATATAAGAAGACTAAATAACAACTCTGATGATGCTATACTGCAACACCCTTGTTAATTAAAATTAAAACCTCGAAATTGCAAATAATACCTTTAATAACGATTTTTTAACTAATTTAATAATTAAAAGTTAAAAAACAAAAACTACGTGGAAGGTAAAAGCTTGAAGAAGCATATTCGCTGAAGGAGCTCTCCCCGACCGCGCAGCCGGTAAAAAGCATCCCAATTCAAGGCGAACATATCGCGGAGCTCGCGCGTCGCGCAGCCGCTGGTAGTTCGACTATCTGTCTTTCGGTCGAGCGCACGCCCCGTCGGCTCGTCGTTATCTCGAGGCTGCTCTCGCAAGCAAGCTACTCGCTCGCGCCGCTTATACGTAAGACCGTGAGCCGCTCCCCGCGTGCAGCTGGGCCGCGAACGCGCCGCGCGAAATAAGCTAAATTTGGCACCCGGCCGCGCAGCGCGGCGGCCCCGTAATTTCGCCCCCGCGCTCATGCGATTTCCGCGGCGCGGGTGCATAATTATGTATGCGCCCGGAAGGGGCGGTCCCCCCGTTTAATTATGGATACTTCGCCGGGAGATCGCTGCGAGGTACTAATTATAATATTTCCCCGGCGTTAAGTATTGTTTGACGAATCGGCCGTTTGTTTTCGCCGGATGCGCGCACGCGCTTGAAAACCATCCACGGCCGGGCTCGCTCTACCCGCTAATTGATGATCGATCCGCCGCATCGCGATAATTTCGCATTATGCAGTTTAATGCGGTATCCCCACTGCGAGCCCGCCGCCGCTCGTTTCCTAATTTTCCGGCTGGTTCGACTTTCTTGCCGAGCAGTTTTTGCATCGGGGGTCCGGAATTTCCGCTCGGAGTCCAAGAACGCGGGGCATTTGCAGGTGTCCAAAGTTACTGACTCCAAATAGGGAGGTTCGTGAAAGCTCGCACCTTGGGAAAGGCTAAAATTGTAGCTGCTGTATATATCTTCGCTCGTATATGCGTGACGTGACAAGTCGGGCAAACTGTTTTGCCTTTCCCAGAGTAAGCGCGTTATTCTCCGTCTCTTTTCTTGTGTCGCATTGAACGACGCACAAGGTCTGGCGTCCTCTATAACAACGTGACCATGTAAATTAATGTTAACGTCACCTACGTACGAACAAACAAACTGAGGATCTGAAAGAACAAATTAGCTTTTAATCGGAGCCTACTCGAGCAGAAAATAATTACAATCATAATTTAATTGTTCATTTCACTACATACTGACATTTCATTTTGAGAATTTTTACAGTAAATTACCAATGCCTTGAGCAAAATTTAAATAAAGTAAAGTTTGTTTGTTATTTGTTTGTTTGTTTGTTTTTTAAGTTTGTTTCAATTACATTGAATTAAATCATACAATATTTGTAAGTGAAATTCGAAAAATTAAATTTAATTAAAGTAAATATAATTCCTTATTTTTAATAAGGAATACAATCTATTAACTGGTTATTTTTTTGTCGACAACATTTCATGGTAGTAAAAGGATTTTATTGAAAAGACGCGTCGCAAAACTAACGTTAAAATCGACAGCTTCCATTATCCACCTTGAAGCTTTCCGCTTGAAAAATCGGGCTATCTGCAGTTACAGTTGAGTTTGTGCAGGAAGCTCCTGGCACGGGACAATTAACGCTTACGCATGATAATCGGCGCCACGGGTGACGCGGCATAATTCGAGGCCGGGCGGCCGCGTGCGGAGATAGCGTGCGGAATACAAAGGGCCGCGCGCAGGCAATGGACTGCTTGCGCGGAGGCTGCGGTCACCGGTGCGCTCCAGGTGCACGCGCTACTCCCCCCGTATCTCCGCAGTCTCAGATCTCCCGGCGTGCACGCGGATCGCAGGGGGAGCGGTGGATTTCGATGCGCGGCGTTAATTGCCGCAGCCGCGAGCAGCCCGATTGCCGCGCTACTCTGGCCGCAGCCAGAAGCTTAAGACTGGCTTTATTTGGACCTACGGCACTGATTTGCCTATCCGCCAGCGCTGTAACAAGAATAGCTATCCCGAATAGCCAGCTCGAATGTAGGCGCAGAATTCCGAACCGGCGCGGCTTATTGGTTCGCTTGCGCCCGCCTGACCGTACCCGGACTTTTCTACTTAAAGTTGCTGGACCGTTAGTATTCGCAGCTGCGATATGTAGTCTAGCTTAATGTATTTTCCTCTTGAAATTGGCGTCAGGTTGTACTAGTAAATTACTGTTTGAAGTCTTCGCTCCGAAGGTTTCTTAATCCTTTTAGAAGCAGACAGGATACCAAGTTTCTAACGTTAGATTCCACCAGTGCATTTACAGAATTCAAGCTCCAGTAGGCACAAATACGAAATGGGTACGAGAAAATTAAATTGATTTAGTAAATTGCATCATTATCGTGTAAATATCAAACATTTAAGTCGCATAAATACCTTTTTCAATCGCTTAAAAGCAGGGAACCTGCAAAGCAAACAACATTCGAGATGAAAGTTCCCAGCTAACAGTTAAACTCATTACTGGCGTAATTTCCAAAAAACCTTCCTATTTAATACCGATTGCGAAATGAGCAACTACAAGCTTTGTAACGTTCAAAACGTTCTGAGAAAGCATCAGCGCTCGCAAAAGGATTGGCGTGCATTTTATTGGACCGCGAATTAACACTCGCGTCCCGCAGCCACGTACATGACAAACAGGCGCGCAATCTGCCTCTTGCGCAGCACCTAGCCTCGCGTGGGCGCTCGTCTAGGGTCGACTCAGCAACGCGGGTTAGTCGTCGTCGTCGTCGTCTTCGTCGTCGTCGTCCTACCGGCACGCGATACGACCATCCGGCAGCAATACGGCTCGCGCTCGCTTCGTATTGCACTTACCTCGATATTAGGTACGTTAAGGCAATACGAGGCGGCTGCTCGTTACAGTGCGCGCACCAGAGGACAGGGGGGCGGGAGTTGAAACTCGGCACTCGCGCGGACGCGCCGGCCGTAATGAGGATAGCGCGTCGCGATAATAACCGAGGAAAAGGAGGATCTGCGACCGCGAGACTCCTATACGGCCGCTGGTAATGTGTATTAAAGGCCCCGACAGCCGAGGAGCGATATCCCCGGGTTCGCGCGGGCTCGACGTTATTTGAAATTTTTTTAGTGTGCGCAAAAGAGAGGGAGAGGAGAATGGAGGGGTTTATCGCGATGAAAAAGAGACCGGTTCAGTTGGTTGATGCGCTGTAAAAAAAGATTAAAGTGCCTTTCTTACCCCGTGCGATTCGTTACGACGCAATTTGCCTTCGGTCTTGTCTATCAATATTGGCCGCGCCTGCGGGTTTGCCGATCGCTTTGTATAAACTATAAATTGGCGGACAGAGTACTCATTTCCCTCGGTGCTTGCTCAAAAAATAAAGTCGCTTTATACGGTTTCTTTGACGCCGATGCATCGGTTCTCCCGGTTCTATAGACGTAAACTCACGTTGATGAAAGTAGTAAAACAGACGCCGCAACGTTTATATTCCTACGCAAATTGAACGCTACAGGCGTATCACTGGCAGAGTTATTACTAAAATAGATAATATTTGCCCAGTACATTCTGCCCCGTGTAAAAGTGGAGACGGGACGGTGGCAGTAGGACTGGCGCGGAATTCAAAGTAAATAAATATCGATTACCGCGGGAGTGAGTGGATACGATGAATTATGTCGAGAGCACGCGGAGGAAGCTACTACATCGTAAGCGCGTTTGCTTACATTGAATTTCAGCTAGTTATCAGCTCACCGGGGCCATGGGGGAGTCATTCTCGCAAGCCTAGTAAAACTAATTAATTAGCGTCCCGCTCCTTGATGTATTAGGGTCGCATAGTTGCACCCGCGAAATTATGAGCGATTTCCTACGCGTGCTGTTTCTGCAATTCCAAGTTGCCGCGGCAAGCGGATGGGATCGATCGGCGCCCGTATCGCTTTTCGGGTACTTTGACGTAGCGCGAGCTCTCGAGCCTGGACGCGCACGCGCGCGATATTACACCGACTACTGTTTTTCAAATAGAATTTCCGATGCGCCGCGCGATTTTGGGCCACTTGAAGCGTCCCTCGAATATCTGCCAGCGGTAATTAAATTCTTTTTCATTTCGAGTCGAGGCTCGGGAATTTTATTTCGAAAAATCTGTGCCTCTTGTACACCGATGGATCGATAGGTAAGCAAACTATACGTACGGAAGACTTGGAGCGAAAGGTCGATGTAAGAGCAAAACTCAAAAGCACCTGCTTCCACTCGAACGATATTTCTCGCATTTATTTGACATTTCCGTCGGACCACTTCTTCCATTATCATGTCGGGAAATTTTTTCCTTCTCGCTACCATTGTGGGAGATAACGCCGAGGGGGTGCCGAGGGGGTGCCGAGGGGGGAGAAAAACGAGTGTTCACGGAGACAAGCATTTTTTTCTCGCAGACCGCACGCGAAGAACGGAGGCCAAAGAAAAAGCATGAAAAGCTTTATACCCCCGGCGGGTATCTGGCATTCACCCGCGCTCCTGTAATTCGTCAAGATCACCCGCGTAAAACCGCGCACTTCTCTCCCGGCACGCTAATGGTGTATAAGGTATTCCCCTTCGAATGAGCGATCTTCGCTAATTAGAAATCCCGAGAGGCTCGTTGAATTCCTGATACCGCATAAAAAGTGGCTTCGCTCGAATAAATTTTAAATGTGTTTTAATTGATTTATTTTAGAGCCCTTGTTGGAATATAAAGCATTATGTATAAATCACAAAATTGTAGAATTATACTTTAAATCTTTTTAATTTTTTAACATAAATTAATTATGAATATTGAGTAACATTATCAACAAAGCTCGAACAATGTATTTATTTATCAGTATTCCTCGCTGTTAATGATTTCATTTTTAAATATATAAACATCGGGTTTACGTTAAATAAATAAATTCACTGAAAAATTGTATTATACAACTTACTGTAGAAAGAAAATACTTTAAAAATAGCTTTCATTGCTACTTTTTGAGCGAATGTGAAAAGACAAATACTTAGAGCCGCCACTCTTCCGGATTTCGGAAAATTGTATACGGGAAAAGTCCTCGTGAGCGGCACTTGAACGTACCGTATAGTCGTCGCATAAATCTTTACACGCATACGTAAAGATACTTTTATTCGAGCATTAGCCTCGTTCGTAAAAAGGGCGAACAAAAAATATCCTGGAGGAAAAAAGAAAGAGAAAGGGAGCAGAATACAGAGAGAGATAGCGAAGTGAGTAAAATTCGAGCCGAGAGGTGGAAGGAAAGTGTTGAGTGGAGACGAGCTTACCTCCTTCCGCTCCTCGACCGAAGCCGTGGCAACGAAAAGAAGAGGAAGCGGAGGAAGACAGCGGTAGTATTTCTCCCGGGGAATAGCGGGGGCTTCTTATTTAAATATTTCATTCGTGCGCTTACTCCGTTAAGGACATTCGTAATCCCCGGCTCTAAAGGTCGAAACGAGAGCCCCGGTCGGAATATGCGCTTCCCCGCGAAACGAGAGCGGCCCTTCTTTCTCTCGCCCCCGCTTCCCCTTAATACTCACTCGCCGCTCACCTTTTCCAGCTCATCCTTTTCAGCGGGCACCCCCGGGCAACCGCCGGGCCTCCTCCTTTTTTTCGCGGCTCAAAGGCGCGGAGTGAACGGCGAGATTCTCGCGGCGGGCAAGAGCAGCTCCGCGAGTTTGAATAAAGAATGACCCGTGAATTATTGGTTCGGCGAATATCGACTTTCGGCGCTCGCTCGTAATTCCGAGCCAACAATCCGGCAGCGCCAACGTCTTCCTCCGACGCGGCCATCAATTCATAAAACGCCTTTCTTTTTCCAGCTTGCGTGTCCTAACTTCTTTTTGTCACTCCTTTTTGCGCGGGTACTGCGAGTGGCGGACGCGAATTGTTTCGAGCGAACGCGTCGCCTTGCGCTTTTTCCTTTTCTAAACTCGCCGGCTATTAATTCCCCGAGCTGTCCCGCGCGTGAAATTCGCAATTGCGCGTCGAACGCCGCGGGCACTGTTTTCTTCCGTCTCCCCCTTTTTTGCTTTCCCCGCACACTGCGCCCTTCCCCGCGCGGACATCTACCGATACGTCCGGGCTTTCTTTTAGCAGGGCGCCCGCAATTCGACCTGGCGTATTTTTCATTGGGTGGGCATCAATTATAGGCGACGAGCCGTTTTGGAGCGACCGGGCCGGGCAGGAGTTTAGCGACGCGACGGATATATCATTTTTATAAAATATACGGGACGTGCGGAGAATTGGATGCCGGCGCCCGTGGTCTAGTTAGCTTTGATAAATTTTTCGCTTATCTCCGATCGCCCGCACGGCTTTGGATCGCGCGGGCTTTCGAGCTCTGATTTGTGTTCGAAAATATTTTAGTAGCGATTCTTATTCAAATTTTCAGAAAATACGAACGAGCCCGGACGTTACATCTACGATTTGTAAAAGGTCGCAGTGAACATTGTTCTTTATGAATTTGAAATTCGGAATTTATCAATCTTTACGTAACGGGTGAATTGGCTCCAACTTTCGTGATATTTTACTTCTCCCGGATTAAACGTTCATTATTAAGTCCTGGATAATAAAACTTTGAGTTTATATTTGCTATGAATTAAATTTGAAATTTTGTAGTTCCGTAATTTCAATACGTTTCCACTTTCCGAAAATTTTTAACATTAAAAATTTCCCTACCTTAATTTCTATAACTCTCCTGGCAGAGAACTTTTCGAATTCCGGAGCAATTTTACGTCCGATATTCCATATCGGGGATTATCGCTTTTCCGCTTTCGAAATTTCGCCGAGAAAACACGAGGATCCGGCTGCGCGGAAACTTCTCCAATCCATATAATCATCAAAAACCTTGATTACGCGGCTCGGGCATCTCGGAAGAATTTCCAAGTCCGGCACTCGAACTAATTTAAAACAAACGTTCCAATTATGCGATCGGAAAAGCACGGCGCCCCCTCGTAAATCAGAAATTAACGCAAGAAAACAATATCCCACCCCCTCGCTCTCGCGATAATATTCCGCGCGCGGAATTTGCGTAGCGAATTCTCCGGGGTCGACCAGCCGGGAGTGCACTTCCACTCCGAGTTATCACACAGCATTATCGCGTTATTTAGGGAGCAAACAAGCGCGGCGAAATGAAGAGGCGAGCACGCGCGCCGTCGAAGACGACGCGAACTTGCCCGTCAATCGATCGCGTCGCCGTGTAGGAAATTACTAGGCGGATTAGCGGACGTTTACGGAAAATCGAAAAGCCCCGCCTTGCCCCCCTCCCGCCGCTCCGGCGTTTCTCCGTTCGCGCGCTGCCGCGACGCTGAATTTATGACCCGCTGCTACGGCGAACTCGCGAGTTTCAATTTGCCCGGGGGCTACGACCCCTTTTTCGCGAATCTGTATATGCTTGTTTATATTTGATGCGCCGCTTGCATTCTGCATGAATGTTACCCCGCTCCTCCTCTCGCTTCCCCTCCAAGTTTAATGGACTCGAAAATGCTGTAGCTGTCTCCTTCGTAGGCTTTGGGCTACAATCACACGGCTGTAAAACGGAATGGTGTAGGACACTCGCACGTAAACCTGCGAAAGCGGGGGTTCGGCAAAGAAGGTTTTTTCGGCCTACTTTTCCCTCACATATTTGTATATATGAGCTGTGCACTCTCCCTTCTGTGACTGCGGAATTACAGGCTTAGCCTTTAAAAGTCTCGGTCTCGTCAATATCCTGTACCAACTCGTTGATCATTGACAAAGAAAAACGGGAAACTTCATTTGACGCATCTATAAAAAATGATTTTTCTTGCGTGAGTAACAGGAAATGTTTCTCGATCTATGTTTTCTTTGAAAAAAGTTATAACATTTTTTTCGTTCTTACAAGAACGGTCCTGTAATTGGTCAAGGTGTAAACAAGTTGTTGACAAATATTTATCTTGAGCGATGATTGGAGTACGGCGAGTCTGTATAGGTACTTGACGCGCGAGGTCGACGATTCCGACAAAGTACACTGGAGGCGTCCGGAGAGGTGTGATGGACGGATCTCGTTACCAGCTGTTGCGCGCTTACGCAAACAAATACTTTGCTCATCGCGATAACGGTTCAAGGGGATCCGACGTAACAAGCTGACCTGGCTATGCCCGTAAGTTTTTCACTGAAACCCGCCCAACTTATAAGTATACGATTAACCAAATTGAGCCTTCACTTTTTTCAATTAAAGAATTATTTAACTATACATACTTTAACATTGTGCGCACTGGTTAAATAAGAAACGAGATATTTTAGAGGAGCGTAATAAAACATTATTTTAAAATTTTACTTTCTATATTTTTTTTCAGTGAAATCTTGGTATACTCTGGAGTTGCAACGAAGTCCCTAACTCGCTCCAATCAAAATTTAGAATACCGCAAATGATCACAATGCGATATTCACTACCATTATTCCTTGAAAATTAAACTAGTACGCGCACGTTCCGTAATTCCACGCACTTTTCACCTCAAAATTAACGAACGCCTTCGCTTACACGTCTCGCGAATATTAATCAACTCGGCAACTGGTGATAAAGCAACACAAGCAGCCGGTAGTGTAATTCGCGCAAATCGATGCGTTTGCGCATTAGCAGAAACGCACGAGCTCGCGGCACTTTCAGCGCGGGTAAGCTCAATTAATGAATTACCATATTCCAGGAATGCCTCCGCGTAGGCACGCGCGCTACTCGGCGCTGCCGCCGTTTCCCAGCCTCCGTGGGTTCGGGCATGCCAGCGTCTTAATTTTTCCTAATAATAAGCCGCATTGAAATCTGGAAAAAGACCCTAACTAACTTCATTGTTGACTCGCCAGGCTAACTAGCTGCTATAGATCGGCTTTCGCTCGCCGCCGTTCGTTCGTATTCATTGGATTTATTATCCGGAATTACGATTCATTTGTCGATTCGAGCTTGCGCGTTTCTAACTTTGTTAAATTGTCGCTATTTCTTTTGATTCTACGGTTTTTTTTAAATGAATACTGAAGCTTTTTAATTTTTCTCGCGAGATCTTTCCTTAAAACAGCGCGTTTTCATTAGTCGCGCGTATAAGGGGAGATCGCGAAATACACGATTCTCGATTCGCATCCAAAGGAAACACTCGAGGGCGTGGAGTTTCTCAGTTAGTTGCAACTCGAGCTCCGGGTAAAACAGAATCCCGCCAAAAACACGTCTTCCTCAAGTACGCCGAAAAGCTTCAAGACGCTCGCGAAATCAAGATAAAACCTCCTCGGAGTAAGTCGCGAGTCCTCGGCTCCCGCCTCTGTAGCCAGAGGGGCATCAAATGCATTCCCCCGGAAACATCTGATTACGGAGAAATTCGCGGAACGCTAAGAATACGCGCTGCACTAATTAGCAAATGCAATTTCGGGCCGGGCGCCGCCGTAGCTCTCCGAGCCGGCGATAATCGGCCCGAATCCGAGCCATACGCGAGTCGCCGCATCCAATAGCCCGGCCGCTAATTGTCGCCTCCGCGCGCGAACTTCTCCCGGACCTTGTGTATTCCAGATACGGCGACGGGTGGACCGAGCGCTCCGCCCTTCGCGCGCAACTTTCAAATCAATTGCGCTATCGGCGGCGAGGCGCACAATGACGAGGAGTTGGAGGCCCTTCTTTTCGCGCTGCGGCCCCCCGTTGTGTCGGCCCTTTCACGGCCGAAGCGCTCGATACGCCCATCCTGCCCGGAGTTCCGGCGCATATATACGCCGGGAGGCGGGGGAGGCGCGCGCGGGAGGCAGCCCCGAGGGCAACTCGCTCTCTCGGCGGACAATGAGAGCGCAAAACGCCAAGTCGGCCTTCTTACGCCCGCGTGTGCACGTATACGTACGGCTGCGCGTGTATACGTATATAATGAAAAGCTGCGAGTATAATAGGACGAAAGTCCCGGGACGGCTTTTTCCCTTCCTGCTACGACGAGCCGAGCTTTTGCCCTTTCTCTATCTCCTCTCCGTCGCTCTGTACTTACTCTCGTAAACGCGAGCGCGCGTTCTTCTCTTATCTCGGCCCGAAGCCGCCTCCCCTCCCGCGCTACTCTCTACCCACTCGATTTCTTTTCTCCCGGGCCAGAGAGAGGGCGAATTTCATTTTACGATTTCGTTGCGCTAACTTACGCTCGCCCGTTTAATTTTCGAGCGATTCGCTCGTCTCTTAACTCGACGAGACGGTCGACGGTTTTGTTCGTTGTTCGTCGATCTCGTTTCTTTTTTTTCCTCCTTCCCTCTTTGTCGTTCGCCCCGACTGGGTCGCTCGCCTCTCGTCGGCGAATACCTTAATTTACGTTCGATCGTCAATGGACCCTCTCGCGCGCTTTCCATCGAGCCCGAGTGTAGCTCGCAGTAATTACCTGCCTTATTTAACTCGATCTCGGCTTCTCGCCCGACGAGCTTCCCACGACTTTTTCCACTTCGCCGGAGTAGAGCCCGAGTTGCTCCGCTCGCGAAAAGTAGAAGTGAGCGCGCAGCGCACGCGAATTTTTCACGTTGACTTTCACGCCCCTTGGCTCGCCATTTTTACTGATAAGAACCGACGTCTTGCATTTGCGTTTGTTTACTGGCGTGAGCTTGTACGATGCTACTTTTATGAAAATCAATTCGTTAATCTTGAAATTTTCTTCCCTTCTTAGTAAAAGAATGTAAATTTTAAAATATTTAATTTCATTTAATTTATTTATTCCAGAGTACGTTACATCACAAAGTACTTACATAACAAGGTAATCCGACAGAGGAAAATAAATTTCCTGTTCGCCGTTAAATTAAGAAAAAGAAAAGAATAGCAAATTGAAATCTTGTAAATCCATGTATCGAAATATCAAGACAAAGGGGGTCGGTGGGTCACAAAGTGAAAAGGCGAAGCGCGCGACGTCGCCGCGTCAGGAAAGTTTCCTAATACGGTACGCTCATCGCGCGACGTCTCGCGATTCGGTATCAGCGATTCGGCCGCCCCACCCGTAGCGCATTCGCGTGCCCGGCCCCAAACCCCTCGCCGCCAGCCGGGACTTCAATTTCAGCCTCGACAATGGCCAACGTCGAGCGCAAAGACGTCGAGCGGGACAAGTTTACCCAGGTATACCGTCGCGCCGACGCTTCTCCGCGCGTGCACACCTCCGTCGCGTTTGTCTCCTTCTCTCGCGGAATTGCTTCCTCCCGGCATCCCACCCCCCTGCCCCTCTTTTATTTTTCATCTCTCCCTCTGTCTCCGTCGCTCCGCCATTCCTCAATTGTCTCCTTCGGTGATGGCACACACACTCCAGCGGGGAGGTGAGCTTCTGTCCCTCCCGACTGAAATGACTGTTCCTCGGTCCAAGTATCTCCCTACTTCCAGCGAGCTCTCAAATTATCGCAGGGCGAGGAGCGCTGACTTCTGCTTTTCTGATAAATATTTGTTATTATAGGGAAGGGGGGAGAGTCGGGGGATTTCCTTTTGTGCTCGTGTGCAGCGGAAGTCGCTGCGAGCGCTGCAAGATTTACGCGCGCTGGATGACTCGCTGGATTTTTGGCTCGAGCGCGGGGCTACATCTTGATAGATTAATTAATGGCCCCGACTCGCGAGCTTTTTGTCCGAGCGCCACAATAACATATTTCATCAATCCACGTGAAATTCACTCGGCGATGCGACGCTGCGGGGGAGCGACAATTTTTCCAGCCGGCCGGCCGAGTCGCGCAAATAGGCCATACTTTATTTCGTTCGATCGGCGCCACGGAAGTTTATTTCGCTCAATCAGCAGCGCAGCCGAAATTTCCTACGGTCACGTCGGCCCTTACGCGCAGGCGTCCCTCCATTTCCCTCTCGGCTGCCTCTATCTTCGCCTTTCATTTTGGCCAAATCGCAGGAACGACTCGGACGTGAAACTGGCCCCTCCCCGCTTGTTTATCGCGGTGCGACTCGGGATTGTTATCTTCGCCGAGGCGCGTCTCCTCGTTATTTCCGTCACCTTCGACCCGCTGTATATTTCGCGTACGTGCGCCCGATGGCTCTCTGTGCGACCGGGAAACAAAAGGAGAAAAAAAGAAGCACAAGGCCGGATCGATTTTTCCCTTTGACCGATGGACCCGCGCGCGCACTTGTTAACCCACCTTTTTTTGCGTCTCCCTCATTCAGAGGCTATTTTCGTGCTCGCCGCGCAAGCCGGGCAGAAAAGAAACGACCAATCCCAAAATAATTGATTCGTTAGAACCAGCAGAGAAGTAAAAAATTTTTATGCCTACCTCGCCGTCTCAACGTCCGCTCTTTTTTCATTTTTTTTTCGCCTACTCGTTTTCGCGTAATAAAAGACGTGAAAAATCTTTCGTACAGCCTCGGGGGGGAAAATAGAACTATTCCAAGGAAACTGCGCTGAAAGTGCGTGCGCCATTTCGCCAGAACGAATGGCGCCCGGGGGACGCGAGGGAGGGCGGCGAGAGAGGGCGAGTGTTAGCGATGAGAACACGCGGGAGAAGCCGCGAGCTTCTGCTGACGTGACGAACAAACGACCGGGCGCAAGGCGACGTTTATTTCGTCCTCGCACCCTCCTGGCCCGCCTCGTGCGAGACCTGCCGCGACTTTCTTAAGCGAGTATTAAAACTGACTTGTCCCGGAATGAGGAAACTTTCGCCCGCGCTGCTGGGCGGGAGACACGCGAGCCCGTCCTCCGGCGGAGATGGACGGCCGCATCGGCGAGAGTCAGCTGCGTCGCTAGTCCGCGTTAATTTTTGTTTATTCCCGCAGCCGGGCGTGTCGGCCAAGTTGTCGTCGTTAGGCGTAATCTTGCCGTTTCCGTGAAGCAGCTTCCGGGATTTTGATAATACGTCGAAGCCGTAACTAGGGGGTACAAACTTGCGCGCAACTGATATAATATTAATCAACGTCTCGGGTCCCACTGTAATTATGAATTAATTATGCGCGTTTCAATTTGATCGTCGACTGTCGCTGAAACGAATTCCCCACGCCGACAAAATTATTCATTAACGTTGCATTATAATTTTAATATCGCCCTATTCCCCGCGAAAATAATTTATGCGCCGTTTAACATTAAAATGCCTATGCTGTAATCGCGGCATGCTCGAACGTTAAATATTTAAATTCTACGATCGTTCAATATTAATTATACGCGAGCGATACCGCGGCGCTATTTGCTACGGCTTTTTAGCTCGACGCGGCTTCTAAACGATCGGAATCGAATTAAAATCTATCGGTTGCGCACGCGAGCTCGGGAAAAAGCGAGCAAATAAAAAAGTTGCTCTCGTCGTCCCGCGGCATAGAGAAATAATGAAAAACCGCTCTGTTAACGCGAGAAAGAGGAGGCGGGATGGAGGTGGGCGAGGGGAAGAAGTTACGACGAGTCTCGCACGGTCGGCTCGCGGGGGTGGCGAGCGCGCGCGCATTTGTAACCAATATTGGCAAAGTGCGCGACAGACGTTGCCAGGAAACTCGGCGATCGGAGTCGTTTCCATCTGCCGCAGTTTCCGCAGCGTACACTCGTTCCCTCCTCGACCCCCACCCCCTAACGTGCTCTTCGTTTTTTCCTTTATTGTCGGATGACAATGCCGGCTCGCGCCGCAATGAGCACATCTAATTCGGCCCTCGGACGCGCCTGCTCCTTTATACTCCCCTTAATTGTTTGCGCTGTTATTTCTTTTTTTCGGCATGGTTTATTCAGGGATTGACCTGCAGGGCAGACCCGATTAGTGTCCGTTTACCTCGTTAGCGAATAGCGATCAGCAGCATGGAACCAATTACGAATAAAGGGATTTCCCGCAAACAGTTTTTTCTGATTAATTTAAATTTAAAGTACGTATATTCAATTTTAAATACCTTGTTTTCCTGATTCTTTTTAACCTAATTCACTTAGCGTATTCGCTTTTTCTTTTACGCAGAGGTCCCCCTTGCAAAACGAATACTAAATGAGTTCATTCCAATTTTGTGCAACGGAAAGAGGGGGTTACATACAAATTTCAGCAAAAAGCGTATACTCCCAAGGAGAGTTCAAAACAACGGAATATCATCAAGCGCTTCGTATCTTTGTGTCAAAATAAAAATGTTCTCTCGACTCTATTAAATTTCGCATTACCGCTCTAATTGAAATCACACTCGCAAAAAATGCAGTTGAACAAAAATTAAATTCACTCGCCCAACCCCCCTTATTGCGCTCGCTAACGAACGCCTCAAAGGACTCCTTTCTCAAAAAATAAAAAGAAATAATTGCTTTTGAAAATTTGTGTACGGTAGCGTTGGACGTTTCTCCCTTCGAAGCTAGCATAAAGCAACATTTAACCAGGAAACGCAACGTTAAGTTCAGCTCGAGGAGGTGCCGGCATCACGCTGAATTCACTATTCAAGAATTTCGCTTCTCAAGGGTTCCTACTCCTCTCTTCGTCCAGCCTTCGCCAGCTGAATTCCCACGACTTAAAGAAGGTGTTCACCGTCATGAAATATTAAAAAAGTAATGATAAAAATTATGTAATTAAAAATCGTGAATAGAAAATTTACTTTTTTAAAAGAGAATTTTCGTATTATTTAAATAAAATATTTACCTACATGTATTCAAGACTATCGTGGAATTTTCTTCTTGTCATTAATGCTAGTTTTCGTGCTGGCGAATTAAGTACAAGAAAAATGTTCACAAGGTATAGTAACTCAAAAATTTCTTTCCCAGCAATCGCACTATAGTAAAAACCGATTCCATCGCAGCCCCAATTCTTTTTCAGTAAAAGAATGACCCAAGGTCTCTCTCCACCTCCGACTGGTATTATGCGCGAAGTAGTTTTACTCTCGAATAGCGAGAGTAAAAAAGAACCGAGGCACGCAGACCCTGCGGTGCAGCCCGAAAACGCGGCTCGCGGCTCGAGCACGCCCCGTTCCGAACACCGCCGGTAATCCAAGCGTAAAGCGCGGGCGCATTCGCCACTTTGGCGCCGCCGCCCCGTAATCCACTTTCGCGGCTGGCGTGCACGAGATGCGCCGATGACGCTCGATGACGTCATCCCCCGGCTCTGGGCCGAGGAGCCCAGTCGATCTGCCGAGCGCCGAACATTGATCCGCCGACTTATCGGGGCCTTTCGCGTCCACCGCGTACGCGCATCCCCAGTGGATTTTTTCGATCATCGAGGCTGATTGGGCGTAGCCGCGTTGAGTTCGGAGTCTCGATTCGAGGGTTCACGCATTTCTACTTGTCCACTGTTTTTACGAGTACCACTCCGAAAATTTTGGGTCAGCCTCTCCTTCGGTATCGCTGCTCTTTTATTTCTAAACGAATTCATTTTATTCTTTTTTTAACTTTACAGGAATGATGTATGAAAATATTGTTCAACGTTTTCCTTCTCGTTACAGAAAAAAGCTTTGTATTTTATATGAAGGCTATCAACTTATCGCTGTGCTTTTGCACACTGTTAAACTTCTTTTATGAGGTATTGGTGCCTTTACCCTCGCTGCGCAAACTTTATTAACTCGCATGGAATGTACATGCAAACATTTTGGAGTAAAAATATCCGCGTATACTGTATACCATGGTAATTGCGGATCAAAATGAATAAGCAGTAAAAAAATAATGAAAAATTCTCTGCCAAATTTTTATTACGTTACCCACTTTACTTTACGATTACTGAACAAGCACATACATTTTTATTAAAAGATAAAGTTTTTTTGTTTAACTTTTTCTTTTGTTTAATTCCTTTCTTTCTTTTTTTTAAGTTGGATTTCATAGTTGTTTAATATAATACGATGTAGGTACTTTAAATTCTATTTTAATTAAAATAATTGTAATTCTCCACTGTACTTGTATTACGCTACTTATTGAATAATTAATGCACGGACAGAGTTCACGAAAAAAGAAAAGATATTAAAACTTTATCTAGTACTATTTATAATTTATCTAGTGCTATAAATAATTCGGCCAATATTTATTATTAAAAATGTTGTCAAAGAGCAGCGATCGATCATCACTGCTTTAGTCCCGCAGTATTTTGCAAATACTCCATCGAAAGTAAGTGTAGAAGACAGCTATCACCTCGCTCGGCGTTTTAATTACGGCGAAGATAAGCGTACCGGGGAATGCCGCGACGCGCGAGAAAAAAAAGGAAACCTCGCCAAAAAATATAATAGCGGCGGCGATGGAATCGCGTGCCGGGCCGCCGGAGTTGCATCGGATTATTTCCCGATCGAATTATGGGATCTGCGGCTGCTCCGTTTTTACACGCGAGACTGAGTTATATACTGCGACGTGGCTGCCGTTTTTTAAGGGATGAAAGGGACGGATTTATAGTTCGCCCCGTTGACTCGCGCGTGACTTATATTAATTTTTGGCGCGGTAATCGTTCGTTGCGGGCTTCCGCATTAATTCAAAAATATCACGGCGAGTGCACGCGGCTCTTTTTCAGAGGTAGAGCGCCGCGGTGTAGTGGCAAAAAAAAAGCGCGCGCCATCGATAGCTCGACCTCCGCGCGGCCGCAGCGAGAATTTGCATTTATTTTAGATATTCCAGAAAAAAAAAGCGCGCCGCTCGCATCTAGCCGGTTTTAATTTAAAATTTGCATGAATTTACAATTCTATGATTAAGTCGTACGTATCATAAAATTTCATTTAAATATGTCCCACCCGATGCAGCGGCATACTGATGAAACTAAATTGTAATTGCATATAGCCCGCCGGTGCAGTTCTCCCTTTCATTTTTCCACCGGCCGGCAGCCCGGTCTATTTTCCATTAAAAATACACGCCGGCGGCGTAAATCGACGCGCCCCTTTCACCGCGAAATCTTGAGAATCCGCGATATCGAACCTCGGAAATTTAAACTTTTGCGAGGTGAATACGAGCCCCGCTCGGGCCATTAATCCGCGGCGGCTGCCGCCCTAAATACGTGCGCGACTGTTCCGCCGAGTCGAAGAGCAAGAAAGGAGGCGCGATCGCGCGTGATTGATCGCGAGCCGTGAAATCCGCGCGGGCCGCGAATTATTCAGCGCCCGGGATTATTCAATTCCGCGGCGGCTGTCGCTAAGGTGTTCCCCGCCCCCTTCGGCCCCGCAGGAATTCGCGCTGGATTATAAAAAGGACGTAAAAGGCAGCCGCGCCGCGGCGCGATCGTCGGCTGCAGAGCTTGGCTTTTTCCGGACGGACCTTTTTCCCCTCGGCAGTTCTCAACTGCAGCACCCGCCGAGTACACCGCCAAGTTTTTCGAGACTCCCCCTCGCCGCGCGCCTTTCTCCTTTTTTCGCCGGGCGAAATGGAGAAAATCTTCGGCCCGCCTCTAATTAAACACTTTTTCTTAATTTTTACAAAGTTTTAATTAAAATTTCGTTAATAGAGGAGTACATCAGGGCTCTCGAGCGGAGTTGGAGCTCGCTTTTCCGGAATTGAGATTTTTCGATAATAAAGTCGGGCCCGCGTTGTTGACCGCGCTACCGGTTTAATTTCGCAGCGATGAACGAATGGTCGATAAATATTTATTCGAAGTACTTTAATGTAGCGAAACGATCGAAATTTTTGATATCGTAAATAAAGAGCCCCGGCAATAAACTGGATACGACTTTTTAATGAACCCATTTTTCACAGCGTATTGGGAAAAATTTGAAATTAATGCCCTTCAACCGCTCTTCCATTTCCGCCGCGAGAAATTTCTCCGTATGCATATACACCGGCCGCGGTAAAAAGCGTGCTGGCTTAATCCGCGCGGCGCGATTCGATAAACTTTAAAAACGAGATCAGCGCGAGAATGAATAGCATCGGGTCTCCGCGTCAAAATCAGATAAAATCCAAATTTCATTAAAGCCGAGCCCCGCGAAGGAAATCTTTTCAGCGTTACCTCCTCCATTTCTCGCGAAGCCGCGTATCATCCTTGATTCATCTCTGCCCTCTTTTCCGCGCGCAAATTATGAAAAGAGTCGCGCAAAGAAAACAGAGGAAATTCGTCGTTTGATTTATCGAGCCTGTTCCCTCGCTTTTTTTTATACATTTTTTTAAGAAGAACGCGGACGAGCAACACGGGTACACGGCGCCCGGTGAAAAGCGGCCGCGGATGCGCGCTCGCCATTGTCATTAAAATGTTTTCACCGAGACGCGGCCCCGCGCGGATTTCACGTCGGCTCATTTGTCAAACCCCGCTCGCGCGCCCCCGACGCCTCTACATACATCCTCGATGGCTCGGGCTCTCCGATGTGTATCGATCGCTTGCGTCGGCCATTATTTCCTTTGATTTATACGACGCGCTCGAGTGACGAGCTCAAAGCGCAATTTCGAGGCCGAAAACAGAGAGCGCGCCGCGCCCATTCCCCGGCCGCGCGCCTTTTTTCCGCCGGCGCCGACCTCGCGCTCCAACTATTATAATCCGGCGAAAATTAGCCCGCGCGCCCGGGGAAACGGTGGGCAAAGTTTTTGCGCTAGTTATCGCCGCGATAGTATCGCTCTCGAGGCTCGGCCCGATGGATCTCCCCGAACAAAAATAGAAACTTAATTAACGATCTCCCCGCGGCACAGCATTATGATTGCAACGCACTTCTCGCTTTTTAATAAGAATTGTTCGGCGCACGCCCCGGCATGTTTTTAATATCAGCTGTGTACTCGCCGAGTTTACCTCTGACGACTCCATTTTTCTTTACGCGTTCTTTTGCGCGATAGAAGAGTTGTGCAATTTCAGAACAATAGGGCAGCTTTTTATTTCATGCTAAGCACATTAATTAACGGATTTTTTAACGCATATTATAACGCATAGCTATATACTCCTATACACCCCTGAATTTTTTGCGCAGTTTTCGCAGAAAAAGGAAAGCGAATTTTCCCAACGAGCCATGGATTTTTAGCTGGGCTTTATTTTCAGCGAAATGTTCACTCATGCCTAATAAATGCGATGCACGTTAAAATACGAGCTTAATCCCCGAAGGTAATCTTCGCGTATTATATATAAACTAAAGCAGAGCGCAGCGTCATAAAATTAAAAATGCCGAGTTTAAAATCGAAAAACATCCGATTAATGCGAGATGAGCTTACGCTTAAATGACGCATCGTCATTGAATGAAACGAAAGCCATCAAATTTCAATATCAACAAATCCCGCTGAAAGCGGCCGCTCGCCGAGAGCGAAATCGAATTAAAAGAAGCCCATCTCCGCGGGATAATTGGCGCTCGAGTAGTAATCAGCCGCGAGCATTATCGGGCCAAAATCGGCCCTATTATACATTCTGCAAACAAAGGGATCCGCGGGGCGGGCTGCGGGGGAGAGAAAAATCCTGGGGAAGAGAGCGCGGCATCACCGTCGGATGCATCCCATTACTCGGGGGGCCCCTCGCCGGCGGCTTCCGCGATCGACTCGGATTTCTCCTCGGCGCTTCCGCGCCGGGAGGGGATCCGCTTCTGGCGCCCCGGTAAATTTGCTTTTTCCATCGTCGAGATAAATCCGCCGGGAATTAGGCACGATGATCCCCGAAGAGCCGCGTCCCGCGTGCTCCTGATTTACATCAGACGCTCGCGGGCCGATCCTGCTTTTTTTTCATCTTCTATCGCCGATCCATCTCGGCAGTCGAGTCATATCGCTATTTTGATTTTGTTTGATCGCTTTAGATTTACTGAATGCCGACATGCGGGGGAGTAAACGTTCAAGACTGTGTTGCTTAATCAAACATTGAGCGGCAATGTTTAGTTTCAAAATTCCATTAAAACAATGTCATTTTATAAAACTAAAATTTTCAGGAAAAATATTGGAAAAATACAATACATTGATAAAAAATTTAAAATAGTTGTTTTGTAGAAAAGAAGATAAAGGAGATTACGACTAATAAAAATCAGAGTAGTTTAAAATTATAGGATGTAAAGATTATAGGAGATAAATATAGATTTACTGAAAGAAAAATGAGACAAAGAATTATGTTTTAATGAAAATTTATTTTCTTCTTTGAATACATTTACGGATTAAAACGCCAGTCATATCAATAATAACAATATAATCGCTCAGCGCAAAACTTTGCTTCTTGACGTTAATACTATAGCGAGCGCAACATAATGAAAGCCCGACATTGAGTTTTTATTCACGGAATGCCATTTTTACTTTTATGTACAAAATGAGAAACTGAGTCAGTCGATCGATCCGCCTGCCACTTTAACGTCATTCCTTTTATTTTTTAAAAATAACAATAATTAAAATGGTTTGATTCTTTTAATTAATCTGTACAAATTTCATTTTAATATAAGCCAAATATTAAAAATGCAAATAAAAATAAGTTCCTTGCACAAAAAATCAATTTTACAATACTCTTTAATATAAATTAAAAACTTATCACTTGTGTAAGTCCAATGTTCCATCATTGCATCATTAGATGTTACATACGTTAAAAGACTTTCTGGTAAAATATCACCTTACTAGAATAGAATCTCTTCTATGACTGAAGGTTCCATGAAATAAATCCCATGAAATTTATCTTTTTCAATTTGTCCTCAATTGATAGTCACCATTTTGTGTTATATATCTGACCCACGGCAATGCTTGATATCCACTTTTCTCAATGATCTTCAAATATCTTACTTGAATACCCGATGTAGTAAAATAAGGAATTTCAAACTTTACTTGAATAGGAGGCTTGCCTTCGATATCTTCGCCAACTACTGAAGGTAAGCCAAAATGTGCCCTCATTAGATACTCCTTGCCACCAGGGAATGATTTGATTGACCAAGTTATAGCACTCTGCTCTGGAGAGTATTTAACACTTCCAATCGTAGTTTTGAACTTTGGAGAATCTGCATCATTTGGCACTGGTATTACAATTTCAACATTGTTAGCTGTTGATCGACGCTTAAATTGTGACCTTGCTTTTATCATATACTCTACCCTACTATGAGCGTGTCTTTCTATAACTGATTCAATCCAAATTAGAGGTTTTACGTGAGTATTCAAGCGATAAGACATCAGTTCAAATTCTCCATCTGGCGGAATGAAGGATATAGTTCTATCATTTTCAAATCTAGAAAGCCTCACACACTGGTGAAATTTAACATCCTCGAGTTCAACGGATTTGGATTTACCTCGACCAGTAGATTCAAAAAGAACCTTGTCGTTCAAACCTAATCGAAGTTCTGGCATACCAGATAAATAAACTCTCATTTTGATAGCTCCAACAATTTCAGAACTCAAAACATTACCATTTGCATTGGCCAATAAATTTACTGATTCAATTACATCCAAGAAAACTTCATTCTTCCTATACTTAATACCTTCTGATCTCCAGGATACAGCATTTGTTACAGCCATTGGAATTCGAGGCTGAATTTCTAATTTGTGCCCCTCTTGAGTAATATATTCTTGCAATATTTTACTGTCTGTAGTTTGTGGATATCCAAAATCTAACAGTTCATCAAGAAGTTCATAAATTACAACAAAATTATCTCTAATACTCTCTTCTTCTAATTCCTTAAAATACTCTTGCATGACTTGAACCAC